>JAIQCW010000215.1:0-25259 GCA_020283715.1 Cytauxzoon felis
AATCTTCATTCCACAATCTTCACGAGTTTCCCCAGAATTAGAGGATTTCCTTCAAATTTTGGAGGTAAAATGAAGTAGTGTAATAGTAATACAGGACCTCAAGTGGAGACCTCAAATGGAACCCGTAGCTGATCTCAGGGAAGCGGAGGGGGAAGTAAATAGAAGAGGCGCCACGGCGAGTGGAAAGACTTCAAGTGAATGGAACAGGGGTTTAAATTTCTCTGATTATGTAATACGGAGCTAAATGTGTACATTGATATTCACTTTTAGTGAAATTGTGAAGAAGGCTATACGTCATGAGGTTAAGAGAACACCGACATCTGGTACATCTAAAGGTATAAAAACTGGTACACCATTACCACTTAATGGAGCATGTAAACACTATAAAAAATCATTTCGCTGGTTTAGATTCCCATGCTGTAATAGGGTACGTTTGATATGTAGACGTTATGTCTTCATTTAACATTAGTTATTCCCATGTGATATATGTCATGATGATGTATCTAATCACAAGTGTGGCCATGCTAATATTATCGTATGTGGTCATTGCTCTACACAACAACCGGCATCTAATAAGTTATGTAAATTCTGTGCAAAAGATTATAATGCTTCTACATCAGCTCATTGGGAGGTGAGTTAAATATGTTTTAGAGTATGTAAATGATAAATTAATAGGGTGGTAAAGGTTGTAGAGATGCGACTAAATTGAGTCGCAAAGATTCCAAAAAGTATAAATTATTGAGCAGACAGACAAACATTAAAAAATAATTTAATATTAAAGTTATTGATTATATATATTAATTTATTATATGACTGAATGATGAAGTAAATGTTGGTATTATGATGTAGCCTATTGTATGTTATACCCACCATTATGTGATTAAGGTGGAATGAGATAATGAAATATATATAATATTTATTACAAAAGGCAGTAAAATAATATGTTGTTTAATTTATTTATTAGCATAAGGTTATTTAAATTAAGGGAAATATATATTATTTTGAGATAGTATAGACTCGGGATACACAGTTTGTATAAGAGTTTAATTTGTTCTCTGAAAGGTGAATATTAAACTAAGTTTTTGTTTCAAATGAATTAGTAATGTTATTAGATCAGGTATTAATAACGATTGATCGCATGTTTTTAATGTATGATAGTTGTAATTAACCATATATAAGTAATTTGTAGCTTGTAGTAATGGTATATTTCAAATTTAATATTTTTTCTTCTTTAAAGTGATTTTAGAATTAATTGATGTGGATAAACTTTTGTTTGTATTATTTTAGAAGGTATCGTTGAAGTCGATAATATAGTGGAATTGTAAGACATCTTTTGATGTAGAAAGATTGTCGACGTCGTATAATATTATAGGTAATTTTGACTTCGTAAAATAGTAAAGGTATTGTTGGCATCATTTGATGTGAGATCCTGTCGGTGCTATCGATATGGATATGCCCGAGGGACTGGATAACCCATCGATGGGTATGATAGATCATGAATTACAGGATCAATCTACGGATGAGGATGTGGTTAATAAATATTTTTATAAATTGTATATGTCTCAGATTAGTACTGACCAGATGATAGAGGTAATGCATAATTTGGGTAATTCACCTAAAGGTTCACGTAATAGGAATATATATAATACAATGTTGAAGATATTATTTAATGAGTGTAGATTTTTTCCTAAATATCCTGTACAGCAGCTTGCAATAACGGCTGAATTATTTGGTAAGATGATAAAGAATGGTTTATTATTATCAAATGCTCCATTATTATTGCTTGCATCTAGATGTATATTAGAGGCTCTTAAGCGCGGTAAAATGTCTAAAATGTTTCAATTTGGTACGATAGCATTATCTCAATTTGAGAATTCGATAGCATCATATCCATGGTTTTCTAATGCTTTATTGAGCATACCTGATGTTAAAGAGACATTTCCACAATTGTATAAGACTTGTGAGAAGTTGCAGAGTATAATGGGTGAAGGTATGAAGAATAATGCATATGTTGATCAGTCTAGGGGTATAGTTATAGGTATAAATGAGGCTATGATGGGTGATGTTAATAATAATGGAAATGGAAATGTGAATGTGAATATAGGTGGTACAGCTGTATCTACATCATCAACTTCTGGTAATACACATCATCAACCTACTTCAGGTGATGAGATACAAAATGTGGGTGAATGGGAATATTTAATGTCGAATGTTGGTACAGAATTGACTATTGTATTACCGAATGATAATATTGTGAATCAGATATATGCTATATTTAATAATATGTGTATGGATACTGTAGTTCAGCGTGCTAATGAGATAAGATCTTTATTATCACCTGATAATTATTCATGGTTGATATTATATATTGTACGTACTAGGGCATGTAAAGAGAATAATTTACACGAGACATTTGCTGCATTTATAGAGAATTTACATTATCCAAAGATATTTGATATGACTATACAGATTACACATTTATGTATATCTGCATCATTAAAGGGTGTAAATGAATATAAAGAGGTTATATCTTATCGTACTTTACTTAAAAATTTGGGTAGTTGGTTAGGTAGAATTACATTAGCTAGAAATGTTCCTATTATATTAAGGCAATTAGATATTAAAGGTTTATTATTTAATGGTTATGAGAATGGTACATTAATTGCAGTATTACCATTTGTATGTAGGGCTATGGAGGGTATTAAACATTCCAAAATATTTAAACCCCCTAATCCATGGACTACTGCTATATTATCATTTTTAGCTGAGATTCATAAATTAGAATTTTTAAAGACTAATTTAGTATTTGAAATTGAAGTATTATTTAAACATTTATCATTAGATATATTACAATTTGAAAATAAAACTAATTTATTAAGTACTAAATGTAGGGCTAAAATTACCCCAGATTTTGATACAGATAATCTTATTAATCCTGATGAAGGTATACGTACTAATCCTACTGAGATTAGTAAAGAAAGGCTTAATCATTTATTATCTAAAGTTATGAAAGATGGTATTACTTCAACTACTACTAATATTTCTACATTACATTCTAATAATTTAACCCCACAACCCACTACATCTGTACAATTATCTTCATCATCATCTATACCAGTTAATAAGCCGGATATATCGCGTGTATCATTTAATATGAATAATGCGGAGAGATTATTACAAACATTGCATACATCTGTAGTGATATCACCATCTATTGCATTATTTGAGATACAGCCACAATTAAGAGGTTTGGTACCATTAGCAATAGAGCGCGCGATAAGAAATATATTACCAATTGTGATTGATCATTCATTATCATTAGCGCGGATAACGACGCGCGAGTTAATTTTAAAGGATTTTTATTGTGAAGAGGATGAAAATATAATAAGAGGTATAACAAAGATGGTTTTTGAAAATTTCGCGTCATTATTAGTATTAGCTAGTTGTAAAGAGCCATTACGTATAGCATTTCATGATAGTTTACGTGCTGCATTACAGACACATAGGACTCAAGATTGTAATGATCAGGTACTTATAGAACAATTAGTACAGATTACAAGTCAGGATAATATGGCATTATCAGTAAATGTTATTGAAAAAATTGTACTTGATCATGCCCAAAATGAATCTGAAAATTTAGCAATAGAAATTTATAAATTAATTAAATCTAGAGGTGGTTATAATAATATTACTATAGCTTTACCCCCACTTTTACAACATTGGAATCATAGAAATATACAAAGAGATGGTCATGGGGCTAATGTTTATAAAAATATATTTATACAATCTAAAATTATTAATAATGATAGAGATGATCGTATTAAATCACAATCATCTAAACCAATATATGATAATGTACTCTCATTATGTGAAGAATGTTTATCAGATCTACGTGAACCATTAAGAAATATTGCATTATTTCCCCCCATTTTATATTCAACTGGCCCTGTTGAATTAGATGTGGAACCCCATATTTTCAGTACACATTCATTGCATGTATTATATAGTTTGCCATCGAATCATGAGTTATTTTCATGTATATCTCAATGTATATCGGTGATAGAGGTATGTTCGAATAGGGAGAATGTGAGTGTGGCTATATCGCGTTGTTTAATGATGTTTTTATGTGAGGGGTTGGGTAATCGTGCTGGATTAAATGTTGAGGTATTATTATGTATATTGAATGGTTTATATAAATTGAATCCATTAGTTAAGCAGACATTATCGACGATGTTATTTTCATTACCATTAGAGCAGAATAATAATTTATTTAATATAGTGGTGGTGACGGGTTTATTAAGATATGAGTTATTAGATTGGGCAGATTTAACACAATATTTAATAATATCAATGGATAGGGGTAAAAATATATATGCTGTAGAGATGGCTATAGTAGTAACAGCTATATCATTAATTGATCAACGTAGTGCCCCACCAGAATGTGGTGCAGCATTGATACGTGAGATAGCGAGTATATCATGTGGTTCAGAGCCATGTAAAACATATCCGGATGTATTATTAAAGGATGCATGGGCAAAATTATTAAAGGATTATGTAGAGATACAGCATCAACCACGCCCAACAATTATAAGTTTAATACCTATATTGAAGAAGAATTTATCAGAAAAAATGTCAATTAATGGTTTTAAGTTACGTGGTAATGGTGGTTTAGGATATGGTGGTGTAAGACGTGTACCATTACCATATTCATTATCTGAATCACATAAATCTGTAGTATCATTATTATTTAATAAATGGATTGAAACATCAACCCCATATGAAGGTGAAGCCCTATTATTTGCATGGAGGCAATTTTTTCAAAGATTTAATTTACAGAATCTATTTAAAATGGAGGGTGGTACTGATAGTTTTTTTTCTGCATGTATACATACTGTTATTGATGTATCAGAATCTGATGATAATAATAGAAATGAATTATTATCTAATCATGGTTATGTATTAGCTAAAATGGTTGATGTAATGTTAAGATTAGTAAGTGGGGGTGATTTACCCCCATCAAGTGCACTACAAAAATTATTATCTGCTATATCATCAATTATAGTTCATGAAGATTATCATTATGGTTGTTATAAAATATGGATTGTATTTTTAAATTATTTTGATAAAATTGATGATAATGGTTTATGTAAATTAACATTTCTTAATGGGCTTGAATATATAAACCCCACAAGAGCTCCTAGTTTTGCATTTTTTTGGTTTAAAATTTTATCACATAAAACTATATTAAATTCATTATTAAATAATAAATGTTGGGTAAAATGTGCTAAAGTTTATACATTGGCTAGTAATTTTTTTAATATTGTAAACCCCATTTCCAATATTTCATCAACACCACAATATATACAATTGAAGGAAATTTATAAAAAGCTAGTCTCAAATATATGCCTAATCGCACCAGAATTTGTATCACATCATCATCTATGCTTTAGCGGATCTAGAGCCATCGAACGACTCGTATCCTCATGCCATGCACATAAATCCAAACATTATTCTAACCTAGTTTTCAATACCAAATTCAATATCGAATCCATACCCGAAATGAAAAATATACCAAAATTAAATAATGGGGTTTTTAACCCCATTATTAAAAATGGGGTTAAAGTACTAATTGAGAAGGTTTTGAAGGATACTACCATGAATATCGATGCTAATCATAACAATATACCCCTATCGAATATTCAACCACCATCATCCAATATCAATACCCACTCCATCAATACACTTTTGCCAATGATGGAAAATATAATTCCACCTCCACCCATACCACATCCACCCTTCACCCCTCCTCCTAACACCAACCTCCTCACAACAACAACCACTACCCATCCCAACACCAACACCACTCTCCATCAACCTACCAACACCCCTCCTTCTCCAACCCTCACAAAGATAAGCGAGATTATAGAAAATGAATTAAATGAATACCCCAGTGATGGCATAGCTACCTTAAACGCACTCGTACTCTACATCGGAGTATATAAAGCCGAACATGGAATTAATCGATTACCACTCTACTCGTGGTTCATGAAAACACTCTCAACAAAAGCAAAATACCACCTAATATGCTCACTGTCAAGACAACTAAGATACCCAAACGCACATACACACTTCTATGCATGCCTTATACTCTGGCTCTTTGATGAAACCAAAAATAATAAAGATAAACTCATCATACTACGAGTACTACTTGAATGGTTCATCGCACCCGGACCTTGTCCGTGGGGTATCACACTAGTCGTTGTCGAAATTTTCAGAAACCCAAGATTTACACACACATTTAATACACTCGGCTCATCACCCAAAGTCAATGCACTCCTCGAATCCATCAATAACCTACTCACAAATACCATCAGTTAATCATTAACAATCAAACATGAAGTCCAATCCACTTGAAGTTACATCAACCACCGTTGGTCTTGCAGACAGCCCTTCTATTTACTTCCCCTCGGATTCCCGTAGATCATCCTCGGTATGTTGAGGATCGTGGCGGATGTGAAGTTGTGGATGGAAGTAGAGTTAAGGATGTAACCTCAAGTGGACTACCCGCAGCTGATCTCAGGGAAGCGGAGGGGGAAGTAAATAGATGAAGCCTCCACGGCTAGTGGAAGGAGAGGCGGATTGGACCTCAAGTGGAGGAGCTGTCTGCAAGACGATCTCAGGTGGAACGGCGAGTTGAAGACCTACGGTGGAGTGTAAGATAAAGGTAGATTTAATGACGTGTAGTATAATATACTGTATAATGAATGATATAATGTATAATATATTATCATGTGTATATTTATTAAATTAAATATGTCTAATGACAATTGACTGCGTTTAAGATCTTATATTACATTGAGTTGATGAGATTATAAATACAATTCGTGTGTTTATTCATACAACATGAGTAGTTTTCTCATATCTCTTGTGAATATTTCTCTAAATGTTTTTTTAGCTTCCTTTACACCACTGCCAAACCAAAATTTGAATCCCCTATATCTAGTATAACCTTTAGTTGGCCAATGATCCCTATCGGATCTCCTATAAGTCTTTAAGTATCCATCTGAGATGAACATTCCAATCACTAGTGTAATGAAGGCTAGTAATAAACTTAATGCTGTCAGAGTACCATTACTATTACAGCCTTGATTTCCCACACCACCCATTCCTATTCCTAACATAACTTCATTACTAAGTTGAAGTGTTACAGACAAGAGGTATATCCTAAATTTGGTCCTGTAGAAATAGCGAGAGATTCTACAGTACGGGTAGTGGAGCATGATTAGACATATTACAGCAGCTGAAAGTAGTGGTAACATTGAGAACCATGCCATATGGTAATATACCAAACAACATTTCCATTTATTTTCTGGCGCATATTTACCATTGTCACCTAGCCCATACTTTAACACAGTGAAAACACATGATGGTATACATGTTGTAAATGTCACCAATAGTGATACTTTATAACCATCAATAAGACCAAGGAATTGATACGGAGCAATTGATGGGTTGAATGAATAAGCTATAGGATTACTAATTGGGAACATTAATAAAGCTGATATTGCTTGAGGTTCCTTGATAAGTTCGCCGATATTACCATCACCGCTGCTACTGCTATCACTGTTACAGCAACAACAATTGCAAGTACAACTTCCATTACAGGTACCACCATTAGAACAAGAGCAATTAGTACATTTTATGCAACAACAACAACATTTTTTAACAGTTTGCCCTGTACTTCCACTCCCGTCCTTGTATCCGACTGTCCAGCTTATTGCTGCGGAGAGTGAGATAATTATTAGCATAATAAAGAACCAAATGAACATCCGATGGCCTAAATCCTCTAATCCAAAATAAGATCCGATATAATAAAATCCCATTTGATAAATTACAACTGCAATCCCGGAAAGTGTGCGACCAAGGATGACAAGAAGTCCATCATTTGATGAAACTTTTGCCATACTTATATAATTAATTCCTAACACAAATCCAAACATATTGATCATCCAGTAATAGTGAGTAAGTCTGCCGAAATCACCTCCAGAAACATAACTAACGAATACTATAACGACAGTAATAAAGAATGTCCATATATTGGCGATTGAAAGGATGTTTGATTGTTCACTCAGTGCTACAACAGCTGCACATGTTATCATCATGCCAACTACGCATGATATTTCCATAGAACTGAAGAATTTGTTGATGAATAATGGTATCTTATCCGGTGGTAGATGGAATCTTTCAACAGCAAATGAAGAGAAATTAACCACTGTATATAGAGGAAATGGAACTATAAATCCTCCTAAGAAGGCAGCTGCCTTCTTTATACCGTCACTTCCACCAGATCCCATTTTATTACTATACCTCTACTTTTACAATACTACATTTAAAATTTATAGCCATTTCCACATCATGTGACTTCAAAGCTTCGTTACTGACATTGCTAATATACATTAAATCTATAGGCTTCATATCTCGTGTATTATGAGCCTCCAAGTTCAACATTCATTCCTAGGTATCATAGGCTTCTGGCTCTACCTAGTAATATTGGGTCAATAAATTATAAAATTTATACATTATTCATTAGATGTGTTAGAATCGAGTGATATTAATGACATGTAATGTTTATTTTTAACGTGATGAAATTGAGAGGATTCTAATGTGAATTGTAGTAGTATACTTTTCAGAGACATTTTCATCATGATGTAGGAAATTTAATTTCTGACCATTTATCATTACAAATTGACATATAATGAAGTTTATCTATTGATGTAGTATATAAACTTTTATTATAATAAATTATGTAGTTAATCTATACCATATGTTGGAGTTTTATGGGTGTTGATGAATAATAATTACATAGTACTAACTTCCTCCCATCACCTACTTAGAGTACTTTATCATTTAATATAGTGACTAGTTGACATGATAATTGTTATACTATTATATATTAAATTTATAATAGATACTTTAATGCCATAAATATGCTTCTATCATCAGTCATGATACATAACCCGACTATGTATTGCACTGAGATGGGAGATACCATTGGCGTAGAATATTTATAAATTAAGTATAACTATTATAATTACATCAATATATATTGGTGCTTATATTATATCTACTACTGAAAATTTTATAATTTATTTAATATACATTAATAATAACACCATATTTGATACTATATTAATACACTGTTACACATACAACAACAACAATCGCACTCAAATCAACATCTATTCTCATGATTAGATATTATAATCCATTGTATTACATCATTTAACCGTCTATTTTCAATTGCTGATATTTCCCCCCATAATATGTGGTAACGAATTAGGTTTGCAGTTGATGATTAACCTCTTAGTTAAATATACATTTAATATGATATCAATAAATTAAAATATAAATTATTTACATGTGAAATGAATTGAATTTATATAATAGAAGGAAATTTTTGAATTTATAATGGAAATATGAGCATTAATATGAATATCAATACACATTAATATTAAATGAATAATATATTAATTTCTGTTATAAAATTATTATATAAATATAAAATGAAATAAATCACCGATAGCTGATCTCAGGAATGATCCCATCCAAGATCTAATCCACCTCTTCCACTAGACATTCCACCTGATGTCCTCTCTTTGTCTTGCAGACAGCTCTTCCAATTACCTATCTCTAAAGAGTAAAGCCAATCCCAGAGATCGTGGCAGAAGTGAGAATTGGACCTCAAGTGGAACCCGAAAGTGATCTACGGGAACTTGAGGGACAACTAAATAGAGGAGCTCCATGCAATGGGAAACATGTTGGAGTATAAGGGAGTGTATGGACCTCTGAGTCACTATAAACAATTGGAGAGTGATCTCAATACGCATTAGCTATTTGAAACCATTTGAAAATTTATAGTATTTAATTTATATTAACAAATGATTTTATATTCCGTATATGTCTATTTATCTTCACTTTCTCCCTCCCCCTTTTATATCCTTCCATACAGTTTAAATAATGCAAGATATAGGTATACCTATAAAATGGACACAGGTGGAAGATACCTCATGGTAATTTAAGATTAGCAACTGGAACTTCTATATCATGTCATTTTTGTAGGTACAAGGTTGAAACATCAAAAGACTACACGTATTATTATAATCGATGCACCAAAGAGGTAAAATTTTCTATTTATACACTTTAAATCATCATAAATTAGTCTTCATGGGATAAATCCTTTTTAGAGGGCAATGACTCGAAGAGAGGAACAGAGGTAGACGTGGTTGAGGAAGAAGTGCTAGAAGACGATGTGAAGGCTTACAGAAAACTTATTGAAGAGTTGAAATTTGAGAATAATGTCCAATATGAGCAGGTATATGAATCTAGATGTTATCATTTGGTATCCACCCATAACTATATTGACCTAATGACATCCTTCTCTTCTACATTACCAACTATATAGGCTTTACCTAGACTCTTGCATGATGAGAGGTTTCAAATTATACCAAAGACACATAGAAGGAGATTATTCAACAGTATAAGGAGGGATTTGATTCAGGAAAAGTCTAGAGGTGTAGATATCGCAGCGGTCGACAAACGTAGTGAGGATGCAGATTTATATAAGGGTACCAGTGTGGTCAAAGGAGAGGATAAGGTGATGAAAGATGAAAAGTTGGTCCGGAAAAGGCGACGTATGGACGATAAGGTTAGGGAATTTGGTGAATCATCAGCAAAGAGAAAGTACGAGCACGCAAAATCATTAGCGGAGACATCATTTATCAATCTATTGCACGAAAAGATTAAAATGCCCTTTTATAACGGTAGGGTTATTGATGAAGTACCTGTAGAGTTAATAAATTCCGATTTCCGATTCAACAGCGAGTACTTGACTAAACACGACAAGCAGTCAATTTATCAAAAGTTCACCCATGATTTCCTGAGAGATAGACTATCCTTATTCGAATCTAAGCTCAAGGAATTAAATTACAACCACTTGAAGTGTACATTGGATGAGGTGAGTTGAAGGTGATGTTCTCCCTAATCTTGTGGACCCTTCCCTCCTTGATCCCCAATTTCCACTACCTTCTTACCTTCAGCATTCCATACTTCACACTTCAGGTGGTAAAGTTGGTAGGGCACCGTTTGTTTCAGCATTTACCGCTGAGAGATTTGAGTAGTGCTTTCAAAAGGTGGAAGGACAGTGTGGTGAGTTAACAGCAACATTTCTATGCATCGACTTTAGAAGGAGGAATTGATGGAGTCATTTAATCTATTGTTACACGAGAAGTTGGGTGATAAATTCAGCTCTATGGAGGAATTGGATGAGGTCAAGTTACTCATAGAGGACGATGACAGGTATTTCGAGCACATAATGTCTAATTACAAAAGTACAGATACAAATGGCTAGATGATTATAATAATGAACGTCAAGAATTAATTATTAGATATTTAAATAAATGCAAGGGCAAATGATACTGGAAGGACTGTGTGGAGACCATGGAGATTCCGGCGAGTACTTTGGAATCCAGTTGTGATTCTACCGACACTTTGTAATTTAAAACATTTAAATTTTAATATCGTAAAGAATGGCTAAGATTGATGTATGGTAATTGAACGTGATGAGGGAGTTAGTAGAGAGATGCGGTCGCGCTTGCGAATGTGTGGTGTTCCAGAAATGTGTATTCTAAATAATCTTTTGATAATGTTATGGATAGATAAGCATTGTCCTAAGCATTTAGATGAGTTAACATCACATAGTGATGTCAATGAATTATTGAAGAAGCTTGTAGAGAAATCGCATAATGAATTACCACACTTTCTATTCTACGGACCTTCAGGCGCTGGTAAGAAGACACGTATATTAGCGACGTTACGCTCGGTATTTGGCAGTAAAATAGATAAGGTGATTTGAAATGTCCAGGAAAATGATGTAAATTCATGCAGATTAAGACTGATATCATATCATACAAGGATAGCAATGAAATTATCGTATGCCAGAGCGAGAATCATATACAGAGTATGTTAAAATGTAGAAGACATATGAATTCCTTTAGTACCATGTCCTGAATTGGGTTCAAGAGATCGAGTAATCATACAAGACGTCATAAGGAATCTATCCTCAGCTCCATCCGCTTCAAATTACTTCTCCAATGGCCCTTCATACAGAGGTTGGTGTCTTGTAGCATTTTCATCCATCTCCTTACAGTTTTCATATTTGAAGATGCCGACTCTCTAACTCAGGAAGCCCAGGCCGCTTTGCGTAGAACCATGGAGACATATGTCAAAAATGCGAGAATGTTTCTACATGTTCGTCAATTGTCAAGGGTAAGTTGATTATTCTCTATTCAATGCATTCTTCAGATCATGTCACCACTAAGAAGCCGTTGTCTATGCATACGCATAAGGAGCCATACCATCAATGAGGTTTGTTGTCTATCCCACGGGTTACTATCCACCTTGTTTTCCACTCGCCGTGGTGGCCTCTCCACCTGAGGTCCTTTCCTTGTCTTGCAGACAGCTCTTCTATTTATTTCCCCTTCCAGCTCCCTGAGATCGCTTCCAGGTATTCCACTTCCACTTGACGTCCAATCAGTACCTTCGCCACGATCTCTGGGAGTGGCTATACTCTTTAGAGATAGGTAATTAGAAGAGCTGACGGCAGGAGAGACCTCAGGTGGAGAAGAGCTGTCTGCAAGACCTGCGGTGGATGCTCCACGCCTAGCGGAAATAGAAAGCATTGAGTATACAATATATATTATCAATCTGGCTTTACATAACTGTATTAGATAAAGGATATATTGCGTGGTATATGTGATAATGAGAATATAACACCGGTTCAAGCGAGTGATGTGATGTTGATGAATATAGCAGAGTCAAGTAATAGGAACTTGAGACGTTCGATATTGATGTTGGAGACAGTAGCAATGGGTGGATTTACACTTGAGACGAAGAATTTCTTAATGCCTTGGGAACGTAATGTTAAGAAAATTGTAGATTCCATAATACAAACTCAGACACCAGCAACGTATGTTGTATATCTTTTACAGTTTATTACTTAATAGATTAACGGCATTGAGACCACAGATTTATGAATTGTTAGTTTGTTGTATACCAGGTGAAATCATACTTGAGGTATTTTTACTCTTAAAATCTCATTCTCAATATCACATGATCAGACCATCGTCGAGCAAATTGTAAAAAGAGTCAATCCAAATCTCATACCAAGTATTATTCATCTAGCAGCACACTTCTCACATACAATGAAACTTGGATCCAGAGATATCTGGCACATTGAAGCATTCATCGCTCATACAATGAGTGTCATCAGCAGGAAATCTATCAAATAATAATCACCCTTGTACATTTAATGTTTAATTCATATTAATATACCCAAATGATCGTGCGATCCAAGTGTTGTCTACCTCCACTCGAGGTCCAATCCTCCTTATCTTCCACTAGGCGTGGAGCCTCCTCCAATTACCTATCTCTAAAGAGTAGAGCCACTCCCAGAGATCGTGGCAGTGAAGAAGGTAGTGGAGAGGGTAGTGATGGATCATCCATCATGGGAATGATGGAAGATGGTGCTAAGGATGTGTTAGATGTAACCTCAAGTGGACTACCTGGAAGCGATCTATGGGAGCTGGAAGGGGAAATAAATAGAGAAGGCCACCACGGCGAGTGGAAGGACCTAGGTGGAGAGCTGTCTGCAGGACGAATAGAGGTAGGATTGACCTTGGTTGATAGAATAAGTTATAATAGTTTTTTGAATATATAATAATATTAGGAGATGTAAATTTGAGTCGGTTGCATAGACAGAATGGCCGAGTGGTCTATGGCGCTGTGTTCAGGTCGCAGTCCTTTATCGGGCGTGGGTTCGAATCCCACTTCTGTCAAATTATCTTAGATTATAATTAAGATATAAAAGAGAAAATATATTAAATTAATTTTACTTTTTTTAATTCTATTCCAATGATTATGGAATAATGAAGGTATATATTTTAATCCTTTATTGAATACTGAACTTCTTGATTGTGTTTTAATAACATTACCTCGTACTTTACGTATAGGTATAGAATCATTTAATACTTTACTATAATAATCATAAGGTGCTATATTATTATATACTTGAACTAGACGATTTATAGCTTTGACTTTACTTAATTGATCCCATCCTTTACTCCTCTCTAAAATCCTTATCGCATGAATTAAAATTGCTCTATATCTACCATCTTTCGGTAATGAATGTGCTACACATTGTAAATTTGGATACCTTTCATATCTATTATCATTCCTTCTTCCCATATTTATCGAACCCGTCACATCATTTGGTATACTCGATTCAAAACTATAAAAATTACCAAAAGGATAATCCGAACTAATATTATCCAAAGATAATGGATTATCAAAATATTTTATATTGCACGTCAAAATTCCTTTTCTTCCAAATGAGGTACATCCATCTTTCCCATTGCATGGAGCTTCTCCACCCGAGGTCGTCCTGCCGTCAGCTCTTTTATTTACCTCCCCCTCCGCTTCCCTGAGATCAGCTTCGGGTAATCCACCTGAGGTCCTGTCCTTGTCTTGCAGACAGCTTCTTCTATTTACCTCTCCCTCCGCTTCCCTGAGATCAGCTGCGGGTCCGCCTGAGGTTATATCGCTAGCTTCATTACCTTTACGTTCTTCCGGGTTAACATCCTCTGTTCCTCCGGGTAAAATTCCTGTTCTTAGGGGTTGATTATCTTCGTTATTCCGGGTTAACATTTTCTGTTCCTCCTCATTACAATCGCCACGATCTCCGGGAGTGGCATTACCCTTCAGGGATAGGTAATTGGAAGAGCTGTCTGCAAGACCAAGAGAGTTGGATTGGACCTCAGGTGGAGAAGCCTCCACGGCTAGTGGAACAGAGGTTGTAACCTCAGGTAGAAATCTACTATCATTTTCTTTTGTGTTTTTGATGATATAATTTAAGATTTTATTGACATTTGATAATTTTTGTTTTAGTCTTTTCAATGGGCAATGATGGTACATGACATCACCATGGAATGATAAGAGTGGTTCAACTACTTCTGGTGGTATAGAAATCTATAATGATGTCAAATAATATTTCATTCTTCAACTCACATTAAATTTATGAGCTCTTAAATCATTTATAGAATCCAAGACCTTTTCAATCCTTGTCTCTTCAAATGCATTTCTAGTACATAAATTTCTTAATAAATTACGTAGTGTAGCCTTCTTTAAAGAATATGAACTATTATATTCACTCAATTCATTAATTAAAATTGGTCTCCTATAAAAAGAATTATATCCATTCAACATTATAAAATACAAACTCGAGATTTGATATATTCAATTCTATAGCTCTAGACATTACATCTATAAATCTATCTGTTATTATATGCTGTATATCAATGGATATATATAAAAAAAATTTAACTCTTATACAACATACATTTGGTATTGGACGATTTCCAGATAAAATTTCTTTTACTACCATGAAACGATTTGCTTTTTTAACATCATTAACTAATGATAATGTCTCAGTTTCTTTAGAGAATAGGCTAGACCTATAGAAATATAATAAAGAATAGGTATATATAATATACTGTATTTCAAATGGTTGTAATTCTTTAGTATAATCTATACCCATATTAAATTTATCAGGTTTCTTATTAATATCCTTCAATGTTAACCTTTTAATATTGAAGGATTTGTTTTTTATACGTTCCAATTCCTTCTGTATTAAATCTGATGAATCTTTAGACACATTAGATGTAGTATTTGATACTTTGAGATCTAGAGCTTCATTAATCTTAGATAATTGATCCTTTGTTACATCCTATTAGATGTGTATTCAACAATATCAACCATATATTATACATACCTCTAATGAATGTTGTGTTAATAATACCCTCTTATCCGATTCTGTTAAAAATTTATACCTCTTTAAATTAGACAACAACACATCGAAACTTGTAGAAATATAACGTCTATTTAGCATTTCAGTACATAAAATTATATCATTTTCAATTTATTATCATATGATAACCTTGGGTTAATAATAGTGGTGAATGAAGTCTAATTTTTAATCAATTCAATCAATATGATACAATATATCCCTTTTAAATGTTAAAAAGATGTGTTAATAGTGATCTAGTTAAGAATCTCAATGATTTATCATATAATCAGGTCATTTATACATTCGACACGCTAAGTAGAGTAGTTTTTATAACATTAGCCCTAATTTATACCATTTAAACAGAGTGGTATCAATGATTGGCACTTATGGGATCATCTATGTGAAAGGGTTAAACCCGAGTTGAAGTTATTCAATATATACGATAACCTCAAGATCGTACATTCACTGGCAAAGGTATCATACAGAAAGGTATGGAAAACATTATGTGGATTCACCTAAATATAGCTGTCATTACTGTCGACAATAGATCGTTTAGTACTAAAGACATTTAAAATAATCGATCCGAGGCATTTGACGCAATATTTAATAGACTTGAATAAATTAGATAATTTAGAAGCTAATACATTTATTACAATCGTTAACTCAAGTAATATTTCGTTATTCTCATCATTTGATCTGTGCTTCCTCCTCCATTTGGCATCTAAGCTACAACTACAGGATTTTGAGATTCTAGATAAGATATCTAATGAAATTCTTAATAATGACGATAAATTCCAACAATTATGTCTGGTAAGTACAGTTTTACTCGAATCCATAAATTAAACTCTACTTCCATCCATAGGATAAGATTTCAGTGGCCATAGTTATAAGGTCACTAGGGTTTTTGCAGTATAAAAACAGATTATTCAGCACGTTAATTAGTGAAATACTACCGTCATTGTTGTATAAATTCAATAATCAAGAGCTGACGAATATCTTAATGTCTATAATCATCGCATATTTACACTCAAACTGTACGTTTACATTCTAGTATACCCAGAAACACTCTTATGTATACAGTGTCAAGTGTAGAGGGCATAACAAGCATCCTATTGGATAGAATCGCATATTTATTGCCACAATTAACCTTTATAGAGGTTAATCAGGTGAGTATTAAAATTGAAAATTTACATGACATCTCAGTTGTTTATAAGTCTATATTACTTGAAGCATAACTTCAGTGGATTCAACGCTAGGCACGAGGAGCTGTTGAACTCCATAGTCAAATTGAACATGAAATTTGTGCCAAGTACCTCAAAGTTACAAATGAAGCTATCAAGTATATTAGATGAGCTTAAAGTTGAATATAAAACAGAATACATCATTGGACCATATAGAGTAGACTATGTAATACCAGCAATGAATGTAAGTAGAAGCTCCATGAGTCTGGAGGAGACTAGAGTAATGATTTCCATACTAAATTACATAGACTGCCATAGAAGTAAATGGATATACACATTTCTATCACAAAAGTATCAATTTAAATGGCATAACTCAATTGAAGTATAAAATAATCGAGGACCTGGGCTGGCGCGTCATAGGCATTGACTACTATGACTGGAAGAATAAGAATCGCCAGGTAAGTAAAAATGAATAATAAAATATCAAACTATAGGATAAATTGGAGTATTTATTAGAGAAACTGAAGAAGAAGTGATTATTTGAAGATTTAGTATACCCTTGGGCCATGGGGAACCCGAATTCTTTTTATGAAACTCAGTCGTTATAATAAAATGTTGAATATTTAATGTAATATATCCGTGTATTTATATGTAAATAAAAATGCGTATACAAATTAAGGGTGGTGTTTGGAAAAACAGCGAAGACGAGGTGCTAAAGGCGGCTGTGATGAAATATGGCCTTAATAATTGGTCTAGAGTATCGTCTTTGCTGGTTAATAAATCAGCTAAACAATGTAAAGCTCGATGGTAAATATTTTCTAAAATGATTTTATTTCTATTTATGATTTAGGTATGAATGGCTCAATCCATACGTAAAGAAGACTGAATGGTCCAGAGAGGAGGAAGAGAAATTATTACATTTGGCTAAATTACTTCCAACACAGTGGAAAACTATAGGTCCATTGATTGGTAGAACAGCATATCAATGTTTACAACATTATGAGAGATTATTAGATCAAGCTCAAGGTAGAGAAGAGGTATGTTCATCTTTACCTTAATGATTATTGTATAGGATGATGAATTTGATCCAAGGAGATTGAGACCTGGTGAAATCGATCCATCATTGGAATGTAAACCATCACGTGCAGATCCAGTTGATATGGATGATGATGAAAAAGAAATGTTAGCAGAAGCGAGAGCACGTTTAGCAAATACAAAGGGTAAAAAAGCTAAGCGTAAAGCTCGTGAAAAGGCATTAGAACAGAGCAAACGTATCGCAAGTTTACAAAAAAGACGTGAATTAAAACTAGCTGGAGTTGGTGTTGGAGCATTACAATTACATAAATCCATTATGGATTATGCTACTGATATACCATTTGAACAACAACCACCCAAAGGATTTTATCCACCTGATGAAGATAGTAGGGATGATCCATCACTCAAAACGTATGTTTAATATAATCTGTAATCACAACACTATAGGATGGAACAATTAGAAGGCAAACGTAGAGATGAAGAAATGAATAATCTACGTAAAGATGATGTAAGGAAATTGAAAAGATTACAAAATGATAATATCCAATCCGCCATGGCCATCTTTGATAAATATGAAAAAACCACAATCGTAAAAAACAAACTAATGCTACCAGAACCAACAATGACCGATGATGAAATCGTAAGTCAATCTCAAATTTATATATATTCTAAATCATATTCCATATCTTTCACAAGAGGTTACCTCCACCGTAGGTCGTCTTGCAGACAGCTATCCACTTTAGGTCCTGCCGTCAGCTTCCTCTATTTAGCCCCCCCCTCCGCTTCCCGTAGATCAGCTACGAGTTCCACTTGAGGTCATATCACTAATTACACTAACTTCATTTTTACCTCTGAAGTTTGAAGGAAATCCTGAATTTCTGGGGAAACTACTGAAGATTGTATAATGACGATTGAATGTATTTCTGATGTCAATACTTTATTAAAAAGGAATTTGATGATTGTATCTAGTTTTCTTAAGATCCCTTCATTCCAATTTATATTCATTGAGATATCTTTACAAACGTGGATTCCGTCACTTTTGACTTATCTCGTCGAGATTAGTAATTAACCTCAGGTGGAATACCTGTAAGCGATCTATGGGAGCTGGAAGGGGAAATAAATAGAGAAGGCTCCACGCCTAGTGGAAGGAGACTTGGATTGGACATCAAGTGGAGGAGCTGTATGCAAGATGACCTAAAGTGTAGATGTGACATAACTAAATCCATTATGCCAAGAAAAGAGTAAAATGGATTGTATATGGAATCCATACATAAATTTCAAATTTGTTTTTTTAGAATCATATTGTTAAAATGGTCGATGATGTACAAATGTTGGATGTGGTTCAATCTAGTAATGCAAGAACACCTATGACTTCATCAATAATGGATGAAGCTAGGATAGCAGCGGCTACTAATAAATTACAAACACCATTAGAGGTATGAAATTCTAATATTTCATTCAACTTTATATAAATTATAGGGTGAATTGAATGTTGATTCATCTGGATTCGCTATACCCAATACCCCTTCAATGTTCCAGACACCAAATCCAATCAGGAAACTAATGGTAAGTTCTTCAAATTCAACTTTCATATATTAAACTCATAGGGACAAACTCCATTATCTATTTTCAGTGGAAGGTCAAGTGTTGCCAGTACACCTCTACGAAGTGAAACAAGCAGTGATATCGGTACTCCATTACATAGCGATATAGGATCAGTATCAGATTCTGATCCTATTGGTAGAAAGTAAGTTGATATTTATACTCAATAACTCCAATTATCTAAATCCCCGTTTCCACTGCACCTCGTCTTCCAGTCTACTACACTCGAGGTCCTGCCGTCAGCTCTTCTATTTACTTCCCCTTCCAGCTCCCGTAGATCGCTTCCATCATTCCACTTGAGGTTACATCCTCACTACCTTCTCTACCACGATCTCCGGGAGTGGCTATACTCTTTAGAGATAGGTAATTAGAAGAGCTGACGGCAGGATGTACATCGGTGGAGCTGCAAGAGAAAGACAGGTTGTAACCTCGGTGAAACGGCGACTTAATATTATACATCCTTGTCTTCATTACCGTGGAGAATTCCTCCAATTACCTATCCGCCTAACTATGTCTATTATGTTTTGTTCTTCCTTCAATTTATTCTTTTATAGAGCACGATTGGATATGGCGAAGATTTATGTAAAGGCTAGCCTATCGAATTTACCGGAGCCAGAATCGGAATTGGAAATATCTGTGCCTAATGTATCATTGAATGTGGAAGATGTTAAAGATGATATTGAGGTTGATATGGATGATATAAATATAGGGCGCAAGCGACAGGATGAGGAATTTAATGAAAGTAGTGTTATAAAGTATAATTATCCAAGGCCATTATTGTATAATTCTATTATATTTGTTAATGATTTGGATGGTACATATAATGATGATTATAATAATATAAGAGACGCTATTAATGAAGAATTTATTAATCTAATAGGGAATGATAGCATAAAATACCCCATGCCTGGTGGTAAACCTTGTATGAATCCTAAAAATTTAGAAGAGTTAAATAATAAATTATTAAAGGTATATTGAAACTTATTGATATTATATTCATAATTAGGAAGCTAAATACCTATTAGATCAAGAAATCTCACTCCTTAAAGATGAAATTAATTATGTAGAAAATGGGGATAATTTGTAAGTCGAATTATAATTTAAAGTTATATTACCCCATATAGTTGTAAAAATCACCATATTACTTATTCAATAGATCAACATCGTTATATACCGAGTGAACGTCTAACATTAGATGAACAAAAGAAATCCGAAACACATCTTATCGACTGCTATAAAAAACATTTAAATGATTTGATTAAAAGAAATAATACACTACAAGATAAATATAACATCTCCACAGGTGGATATCGCAAAAGACAAGATAAAATACTACACGAAATCAGTACGTTTCTACATGAACGAGCCTATTCATCGAAGGTCCCATATATTAATTATCCACCTGAGGTTACAACTTCGCATTCTCTTGCAGAGAGCTCTTTTAATTACCTCCCTCTAAAGAGTGGAACCACTCCCGGAGATCGTGGCGAGTAGGGTTTATCTAATATTATGTGGCAACTGGGGATTTTTATCCCTATAATCCCCACTATATTAATTTACCCGGAAAACAGACCTTGCGTCCAGTAGATGTAACCTCAAGTGGAACACCCGCAGCTGATCTCAGGGAAGCGGAGGGGAAACTAATTAGAAGAGCTGACGGCAGGAATATAACCTCAGGTGGATATAATCTCAATCAATGGAGTATATTATATGTTAAAAGTGTTTATATTAACTTTGTAGATGAATTGTATGATGAGATTCTTCAATTGACTGCGGATAAGGAGTCTTATTCTGTGATGTTTGGTAACGAGCGTGAGGCGATGAATGAGAGGATGAAATATAGTTTGGAAATATTACAAAATGAGAAATCATTGAATCATGATTTGCAGGTATGTTATGATAACAATGTGTAGAGTATATATAAATTGTATATAGAGATTGTATGGAGTAATAAAGAGCGGTGAAGACAATATTAATGATGAGTGATTTCAATACAAAAGGGATATATATAACAACATTGAAATAATATTTGGATATAGAAGTATAAATTTATTTAATTGATTGAGTTTATATATTATATATTTCTATTATTAGTAATATTGTTTTGTTGGGCGAATATATGTGTCCATCAAGATCCTGTATGATGGATGATGTAAGGAAATACAATGTATTATCGTCTATAAAGTGTTATTATGTTTGGTATTTATGTATGAACTTCCATAGGCCTTTGCCTAATTTGAATAATTATAGGAAGATAAATATATATTGAGGGAGATAGATTTATAGATATAAATTGTTTTATTATCTTTATAGATGATACATTTTGATTTATAATATATAGAAATAGTGATACAACTTATATAAAAGTTTAAGTTTGGTGTATTTTCTTTTAAATAAAGTATCATTAATAATTCTTATTCTTAATGATCGCTAAAGCATGGATCATCAGGGGAAGGATGTTTCAAAACACGATGATATTGATTCGATCGGTTTTGGGTATCTTTCCCTAGGCCAAAAGTTGCTTGCTAATTGTGTTAAAAAGACAGGTTGGTATATTTATATTATAAATATGATAATAATAATAGGTATAAGTGTTAGTGTACGTGGTATAGCTGTGAATACAACAAGTCAGACAAAGACTGTGGGTAGTGCATGGAAATCAGAAGGTAGATATGATACAGGTCATCAAAAGACTATAAGGTTAGTTGATGATTATGATTTCATATAATAATATATAGTACATCATTGGATGATGTATCATTTCCAGATTTATTAGGATCTAGTAATCGTGATTTATTGGGTAAAAAAGGTTCATTTTTGTTATCTAGTAAATCACAGGATAGTAGTTTTGAGTATAATTTAATAAATGATACAAAATCAATACCGATTAATAAGTGTAGTAGTGATATTGAGCATGATATAATTGGTGATCAATTTTTAATGCCTGGTATGAAGGGTACATATCCATTAGGTTTTACAAATTTTATCGGTAAGGGTATAAAAGATCCACCACCACCTCCACCAAGTGCACCATATCCTGTACAAAAGAAGTCTAAAAATAAGATTATAATTTTAAGTAATAAAACACAGGTACAAGATGAAGATTGTAAAGTTTCTAAATATGATAATGAAATTTATATTAATCCCGACTATAATATATTCCCAGATGACCAAATATCATCACCCATACCTGATCTAATGGAAGTGGAAGATCATCCTCTTGTAGAGAGTTCTTCATTTGATGTACAATCATCTACATTCCATACCTCTGTTCCCACTAGGCGTGGAGCCTCTTCTAATTATTTATCCCTAAACGGTAGAGCCACTCCCGGAGATCGTGGCAGTGGAGAGGGTAGTTATGTAACCTCAAGTGGATATGGATTACCTGGAAGCGATCTACGGGAGCTGGAAAGGGAAGTAAATAGAAGAGCTGTCTGCAAGACGACCTCAAGTGGAATGAGGAATAGTACTGGACCTCAAGTGGAAGTGGAACCCGTAGCTGATCTCGGGGAAGCGGAGGGGGAACTAAATAGAGGAGCTGACGGCAGGAATGTAACCTCAGGTGGAACGGCGAGTGGCAACATTAGGGCCTCGACTGGAAGAAGAAGCATTGTAGAAGATATCACTAGGACATCAGGTGGTACACCTAGTCGTAGAAATTCAAATATAACATCGGGTGGTAGCCGTCTTCAAGATAAATTATCATCAAGTTCAAGAGTTGGTAATAGATCATATAATGGAGATGATGATATTAAATTATTGGAAAGTCCTATTATAAAGGGTAAAACATCTCCTACAAACATTCATAATACTAGTAAGACACATTCTATAACGTTGACCAATAAACAATCAAGTACTGAACGTATTGGTAAATCTGAACGAAGCTTAACGAGTACGAGCACAAGTACAAGATCTAATGAAAATAAAATGAATATTACATCAACATCTATGAACCAAGGAAAATCAACACCGATAAATCAAAGACCATCCTCTACTATAAATCAAGGGTCATCCTCCACAGTGAATGATGGATCATCATCTAATGATATATCAAATACTAAAGGTCAATCAAAATGTTTAGATGATGTATCAAATACGAAATTAATAAATGTTAAAAAAAATACACCACAATTAAAAAATAATAAACAATATAAAAAATATGATACAAATAGTGGTAAAAATCCAAAAAATAAACGTAGTAATGCCTCTAAATCACTACATTTAGATTCCAATATAGATGATGATGATAATTGGAGATCAACTTCTAAAGATTTAATACAATCACCCAAAAATAAACCCAAGAATAATTTAAATTTTAATAAAGAAGCAAATAATAATATCAATGAAGATAGAGGTAATAAAAATTCATTTAAAAATACACGAAAATTAAATAAAAATAATTAATTTATTTTTTACCCCCTTCATCACAACAACTCAGTCTTTGTAAACATTTATATTAAATAACAATCAGTCCATATTTTATTATATTATATTGAAATTCAGTTCAACCGAGGTATAATCCACCTCTCTTCGTCCTGATGTCGTATCCTACTATCTTTTCCACTAGGCGTTCCACTTGAGGTTACAACCTTATCTTCGTCTTGCAGACAGCTTCTCTATTTAGTTTCCTTCCAGCTCCCGTAGATCGCTTACAGGTAGTTTACTTGAAGTTCAATGACCTTTCATATGCACTATAAATGTCGGGATAAAAAACACTATATAAATATCAAGTTGTAGGGGTAAAAAACACCATTTCCACTACATTTATAATGTCTATTGAAGATTGTAACATATGTACAATATATACTATTATATCAATACAATTGAAGAATGAAGTATAGTTGTATGAAGGTATATAAGTATTCATATAAATAATAATAATAATATATATAGTATATAACTACTAACATGAATTGAAGTTACTATCCTAACTATATTATACTAGTAATAATACTAATTGTATATAGATTAAACAATTATTATAATATTACAAGAAGATTATAAGTGATTAAGAGAAGATAATTATAATTAGTTTTATATTATTAGAGGATTGGACCTCGAGTGGAACCCGCAGCTGATCTCAGGGAAGCGGAGGAAAGGTAAAAAGGAAGGCTCCACGCCCAGTGGAGAAGGCAGTGAGTATATATCATCTAGATAAACTGACAGAGATAATGGATACTTCAGTGAAGTGATGATATAGAGGTGGAAGTATGGCAGTAATCAAAGAATCCACTTGTCAAAAATGAATGATGTGATACTGGAGTTAATGGATATTCATATAGAAACTATGGTTATAGAAATGACTACAAGAGGTGAAAAGTCCACAATAATCCACAAATTGTCATATGTGTTGGAAATTTTTATATTTCCAGAGATGATGTTACTAGAAGACCGGTTCACGATGAAATCAATATTTACAGACTTATATCATTAAATCCTCTACTATATACAGGTATTCTCAAGTATTTACATCAGGTGGATTGTCTATAAGTGATTAAATTTATCAAAAAATAAAATGGCTTTCATCTAATTGGGTATTTCTA
>JAIQCW010000216.1:0-16834 GCA_020283715.1 Cytauxzoon felis
CTATTATACCCCAATTAGATGAAGTTCATTTTGTTCTTTAATAAATTTAATCATCTATAGACAATCTACCTGATGTAAATAATTGATAATACCTGTATATAGTAGAGGATTTAGTGATATAAGACTGCAAAAATTTATTTCATCATGAACCAGTATGATAGTAACATCATCTCTAGAAATATAAAATTTTCCAATACATATGTAAGTATGAGGATTATTATGGACTTTTCATCACTTGTAGTCATTTCTATAACCATAGTTCCTGTATGAAAATCCATTAACTCCAGTATCCCATCATTCATATGTGACGACTATATCCCTAAATTAGTAGTACCTTTTAGCTCCCTTATTATCATTTCAACAGGATAACTACAATCTCTGTTAGTATCTGATAACAAAAAAATAGAACGTCTGGTAGGTATAACGTGTGTAATTTTAACTACCGCCGACTCTCTTTTCCACTGCCCTATGCCTACCATTTTAGCTGCATTGTTTATGGTACATGGTAAAGTACTATGTATGATCGACACCACTATCAGGCTATGACTCGTAGCACCAACTCCTGTACCAATTGTAAATACAAAATGAATTTAAAAACACCATAGACGTAGGGTTATAGGGAATAAAAAACACCATTTAAAATAGTGTTATGAATCTATACCCAAGACCGTCATCTCAATATAACACCCACCAAGTTGATGATACAGATTAAGGATGATATACATATATAGGAAACTATTTATCAAATGATATGATAACATAATGTATATGTCAATAGACTTTAATAAACAAACAAATATGTAGTAATAATGTGTGTATTGACATAACACAATATTCTAAAATATCAATCATCTCTCCATCAAATTGTAAATTATAATAATAATATGGTTTATTGTTTTAGAAGTAATGTAATTTTAAAATTTTATGTAAACATATATACTAGTGACCTCATAATAGACACAAACTTATGCAGAAGATAATAATATATACTTAATAATAATATGATTATTCATTACATTATATTATATGATAACTGTGCAATAGTTCACAATGATATCATAATTGATAGTCGTAAACATTTATTACTTGAACTAAAGTGCATTGGCACCTGATATGATTTCTATCAACTCAAGTGTGATTTTGGATTGTCTAGCTCTATTGTATTTCAGAGTAAGTTTACTTAACATATCTGTAGCATTTGATGATGCATTATCCATTGCAGACATTCTAGCTGATTGTTCAGATGCCAATGAATCTAACATACAGCTATATATACATGACGTCAAATAGTATTCATAAAAATCAGGAAAGAAAGTCTTTATATCTTCAGGTTCCGTCTCATATACATTCATTTCCACCTTAGACATCTAAAATTAGTAATCATATAGTTATAAGGTAAAATATTCAAAATACCGCCTGATATTGACGTTCCGTCAACACATCCAATACTTTCGTTTCATAACTAATAGCCGATTTAAAATGGTTATAAATAATCTTTATCTTATCATAGTTACCCTAAATAATGAATATAAAGTAAATTTTAACAAATATCAACAACAAAGTTGCAACACTTAAAATAAAAAATTCCACCATAGAGGTTAACACGAATATAGTCCACATCATTTCAAAATATAAGAATGCTATTGGCTTCAATTTACCTTTAGTAATGCTGTAGATATAAGCGCCGCTTTGGCGTAGTTGAATGGTGTTTTTGAAACCTCTGTAAATACAGTTTTAAAAAGCTGTCCATACAATCTCTCAAGAAAGCTCCTAGCCTTTTCCCCAACAATATAAATTGAATATTCAGATGAAAGCTTTCCAATATCAGTTCCTCCAAGTACTGATTTGGTGACTTTAGCCACTGATGAATTAATGCCTCCACATAACCCCTTATCTATACACATTGGCGATGATATGAAAAAAATAATAACACATACCCGATGCCATTATTACTAGCGCTGTATTTCTATTTCCCGTATCAGTGGTATCAATAGGTAATAAATTTACAACACTCTATATTGATATGAATAAAATATAGTTATAGTTGAATGAATGACATTCATACATAGTAAACATAATTTAATTAATAATAAGAAATATTTATTCATACCTGAGTAGGTTGTGAGAATGGTCTACCAGTTTCCAACCTCCTTTGATCAGCTTTTAATTTAGAGGCCGCAACCATCTTCATGGCTTTAGTAATCTACACAATTGTAGAATATGAAACTTTATCTAATTAATCCTTACCTTCTGTATAGATTTAACAGATTTAATACGAGCGGCAACAGCTTGGATATCACCGCTGGCAAAGTTGCGCAACTGTCTAGCAAAGAGCCCATTACTAGACAAGAGTAATTTAGGACCAAGTAAGGAATACATTTTCGACAATCATTTATAATAAAATAATAATTAAATTCTATCGTATCCTTTAATCCTTTAAATTTAAAATGAACAACTTCTGTTTTAAATAGCAATGCTAAAGGGGTGGGGAATTATTCCACATTTGTGAGAATGAGAAAATATGCTTTGATAGTTTAGGAAATGGATAAATCTATAAATGTAAAAACTGAAGAGTAAGTGGATTCCTAACTATAATTAATGTGTTCAATACTTTAGCGTTATAAAGTTGATACTTCAGTTCTTAAAGGAGAATGGGCTAAATAGGAGCTTATTGGTATTACAGGAGGAATCCGGTGTAAATTTGAATAGTGTCTCTGATATAGAATCAGTTGTTCAAGGTGTACAAAAGGGTAGATGGAACCAAGTACTTGATGTTATTGACACAATGAAATTATCGCAAAATACTCTCTATCTTCTTTATGATCAGGTACTTTTCGCAGCTTTACATGTTTATGCTGTCAAATATTATCTTTAATACTTAGTTAGTTCGTGAATTAGTGGAGTTACGTGAATGTAAATTGGCATCATTATTACTGGAGAATGCATCTCCATTGATTTCAATGCGTAATGATGATCCAAGTAATTATCATCGGTTGGAGGAATTATGTAAGAAGCGTCCAAATGATTCGAAGGAGATTTATGCTGGCATGTCTAGTGACGGTACACATCAATATCTTACTAGAGATAAAAAAAGATTAAAAGTGGCTGAGGGTATGTATTTTTTTATATTAATCCAATTATAACCAGCTATTTCCAATGATATTGACTTGGTACCTCAGTCAAGATTATTGGCGATCATAGGAATGGCTATGAAATGGCAACATCATTTGGGAATTATTAAGGATGGTGGTCAATTTGACGTATTTAAAAATACGTCCTATAAATTTTTGGATTCATCATCTTCATTTATACGGGATATATCAAAGGTTATTAAGGTTAGTTTGAGAACTTTGTTTATCTTATTCCATCATTTATACAGTTTGCTGAGAAATCGCATCCAGAATGTGTAACATTTACACCTAATGGACAGTATCTAATATCTGGGTACGTTTGATTATGGAATAATATCTTTTTATCCTAAAGATCCTCCGATGGTTTTATTGAAGTTTGGAATTGGTCTTTGGGTGTATTAGATACGGAATTAGAGTATCAACAGAAAGATTTGTACATGTTGCATGATACATTAATTACGAGTTTGGCCGTGAGTAGAGATTCCGAATTACTTGCTAGTGGTGATAAGAATGGTAATATTAAGGTGGGCTTAGTTGATGATTATTTTTATATTCTACAATTTAGATTTGGAATATTAGTACTGGGGCATGTGTTAAGGTCTTATCCAATAGTTTTAATCAAGGTGAGTATATTTGCGCATAAATACCATTTTAAAATAGCTATTACAAGTATGTACTTTAGTAGAGATTCTATGAATGTCTTAACAACGTCGTTTGATTCTACAGTTCGGTATGTTTCATTAGATCGATGTTTATGGATATTAACAACCACTTGTGCAGATTGTATGGTTTAAAGTCTGGCAAAGTATTGAAGGAGTACAGTGGTCATAAATCAATTGTAAATTGTGCAATTTACTCTTGTAAGTTTGTATAAATTGATCTTGAACATTTGAATTAGATGATGGTACAAAAGTTATTACGGGTTCTAGTGATGGCTATGTTAAAGTTTGGGATGCTAAGAGTTGTGATTGTCTAAAGTCATTTGTTGCCCATTCTATTAAGGATGTTGATAAATCTAATGTGCTTCTGTCAGTTCCGATCAATAGGATAATTAATTTCGGCAGATCTGTAAGTTTAAGACTTTTATTGTGGTTATAATCATTTAATCTGATTAGAAAACGAATGATTTAATATTAATCTGTACAAAATCAAATTCACTGAGGGTGTTTGATCTCAACGGTCAATGTATAAAAGATGTTAACAATAATCAGGTAGATGAATGTGATTTTATAGACATTACATCATCGAAAAAGAACAACTTCATTTATGCCCTTGGTGATAATAACAATGTTTACTGTTTCAATAATCAGACTAATAAACTAGAAGCTACAGTCAAGGTTTGTTGAATGGAGGTTGAACTATAAAAGAGGTGAAGATGAAGTTTAGTATCACTTATCATTAAATTAATCACATCTTCAACAATTTCTTGTTGATTGTATTAATTAAACATCTTTTATTAATTATTATCCTTCAGGTTCATGATAAAGAGGCTATAGGTATAATGCATCATCCCTACGAATCATTGTTATCATCTTGGGGGTTAGATTCCACTATAAAACTACTTACACCTTGACTGTTTAAATAATAATTATGATAATATTAAATTTAATTTGATATATATTCATGTTAGTGAAGTGGAGTAATGGGAATGTGTCATGATGTGTATAGACAGGATGTATTGTGATTATAATGTCGAATAATGAATAGCATATTTGGTAAATCTGGTATTGGTGGTTAGTTTTATGGAGGAGATGAGTAATTTATTCTACAATTATAGGTTTATCCAGAGGACGATTGGATGGGAGATCTATTGATGACAAGAATGAGTGTGTAGATGTGATTATAAAATTTTTAATCAGTAAAGGTCATAATATCTGTACATTTAGAGACCTTTTACAGCCATTACCTGTCGAATTGTTGATTAATATATGGAATATTTTATTCAGGTGAGTAAATGTCTGTGTTGATGTAAATTTGCAGATTGATTGATCCTAATAGTACTATAATAACGAATGAAAACATGTCAGTCGAAGTCATACGACTGTGTAAGGAATTTGGTTATCCATTGAGTATAAATTCTAATCAATTTGTTATACCAATTGATGAATCGGAATGGACCAAGACATTAAAATTGATTGTATGGTTGTGTAAATTATTATATTATGAAGAACATGTAAGTTGTGGAATGAATTCTATTCATCTATGATTTACAGTGTTTCAATAAAGAGGATGAAGATGATGTTAAGGATGAACCTGTATTATCATCATTTATTCCAAACAAGGGATCAAAGATTAATATATCTAATGTAATGATTGCTAAATGTTTAACAGATGTAACTACCAAGCATTATAAGCTTTATGTAAATGGAAGGAAGGATGGACAGATGTTGATGAATGATGTAAATGATGAATTGAATAGGATATCGATAAATTTACAAGGGAGTATTGACGATAAGATGAAGTTGTTGGAATTATTACGTGGTAATATTTTGGATATTCAAGATGATAAAGAATCATTTGGTAAAAAAAATTTTTCCCCTCCCCCCTGAAAGGGGGAGGGATGATTGATTTATATATCCATTTTTAGATGATGTTAATTCACTTGAAGCTGAGATCGAGAAGTTACAACTAGAAGTGAATGATTTGAATGATGTATGTTTATTTCTTTAAATGAGTAACAATTATTTCTATCCTATTCATTTTCCTAATAGGTATCGTATTTGGAGGAATATAGAGATTTATTGAATGAAGAGGAGGTTAAAGAAAAGGTATATTTGAAGTCTATTCATATTATTGTATGGTAATGATTCATTTTATAGTATGAGAATTTAAAAGATGAATTGAAGAAGGTCTTGGAGGTATCGTCGTAAGTAATAAACACTTTGTATACTCAGAGCATAAGTGATAATGAGAATGAATTGATTAAGTTGAAGGATGAATTGGATGAGTGCAGAGGTAATGTAAAAGAATCATACGAGAAGGTGAGTATATGAATCCTATCAATTGAATTTCTATTAGATGAACTCTACGTATGAAAAGGTGATTAATTTGCTCTTGTTGAATGACATTGATGCGAGTTCGTGGTTGAATTTGGATAAGATCGAATTGAATTTCAATGGTAATACAGTTGATAAAACTGTAAGTTTCATCCATACACTAGTTATCTATCTATAGTTGGGTATAAATTGTGATACATTCATGAAGATTATAGACGATATGATTGCCACAGAAGCATTAACATACAGCAGCGTATGTTTAACAAAAGTTGAACTGAAGTCATTCAGATTCATAAGGCCAAAGCACAAGAAGATGATGAGCTGATAGAATTGAAAAAGAGAATTGATACCGTTAATAACGAGATTGAAATTCTTCAACAACAGAAATCATCTAGTTTCAACAATGGAAATAATATCGGAATTAGCCATTCTGCAGATGCACCTGAGGTTGGTACTGCCGTCAGCTCATCCACCGAGATCCAATCCAAATATCATTCCACTCGGCGTGGAGCCTCTTCCAATTACCTATCCCTAAAGGGTGGTACCACTCCCGGAGATCGTGGTGGATCTGTATGTGTAGAGGATTGGACCTCAAGTGGTAGTGGATTACCCGTAAGCGATCTATGGGAGCTGGAGGGGGAGGTAATTAAAGGAAGCCGTCTGCAAGACAAGGAAAAGACCTCAGGTGGAGGCGAGTGGAAAGACAAGGAAAGGATCTCAGGTGGTACTGCAAAGAAAGAAAATGTAAGTTTTCTTCAATCCCCACTTGTACCCTATAATTTTCCTCAATTTTTCGTTCCATGGGGTTTATAATTCGGTTATAACAATAATCATTATATATATAGATTCATTTAATTAATCGTATGGATTTTATGAAGAGCGAGTATAATTTATTATTATTGGACTACAAGAATTTGAATAATGAGGTGAAGAGAATATTCAACGAATATATAGAGTCATTATCCAGTGTTTGTTTGAATAATTCTTGTGATTCAATAGTTCTTATAGTTATTGGATACAATTGAAGATGACAAGAGAAGGACTGAAAATTATATAAAGTGGTTAGTGGATATAAGAGGTTAATAGAAATTTCCTAGTATAATTGAAGATGATAAAAGAATTTTAGAAAATATTGAGAATGTTAATTAATGTATAGTATGTGAATGTCATTTGAATTTAATATTTTTTCTATACTCTTAAATAGTTTTGATTAGGTTCCCACCATGGTAATAGGCTCAATATAAATGATACTACTGTTTGATATACCACACGTTCCATATATGATGGAGCAGTTGGTGGCGTAATTTGATTTACAATAGCATTAGTAGGTGTCAAATTACCCGAAGATTGATGACTTGAATCCACAATATCCTCAACATGAACATCAAGACCCTCCAATGTTACAACATTCGGAGGTAATCTAGAAGAATATTCAATACCAACATTACGCTTTTCCTCTTCTTCAATTATGTCTCCTTTATCATCCAGTGTTCTTTCTTTGTTTTCATTTCCACTTGAGGTCATTCCACTCGCCGTGGTGGCTCTTTTATTTAGTTGTCCCTCCGCTTCCCTGAGATCAGCTGCGGGTTCCACCTGAGGTCCAGCACTAACTCCACTTGAGGTCCAATCCATACCTTGTCCATCGCCACGATCTCCGGGAGTGGCATTACCGTTTACGGGGAGGTAATTGGAGGAGGGCTCCACGCCGAGTGGAACAGTGGTTGTAACCTCAGGTGGAGAGCTGTCTGCAAGACCAACGGTGGAGCCGATTGGAACAGAGCTGGATTGGACATCGATGGAAGAGCTGACGGCAGGATTGACCTCAAGTGAATATCCGTGTTCATGACGACCTACAGTTTGATTTCTACTTGGTGATTCATTATGTATTGATAAATCATCATCTTGTGTAGTTTGTGTTTGTTCCCTTCGTCTTGTGGTATTTTCTACGATATAAATATATATTTATTTATAGTCTTTGCTTACCCGTTGAGGGTGGTATTAGTAGTAGTGGTTCTATATAGTCTCGTATAGTATTCCATATGGGAACTATGCGTTGTATGATGGGGTGTGTTCTGATGTAATGGACCGTGAATATTAAAACATCAACTGCTCCTAGACAATAAAGCAGATATATGATTGAAGTTAGTAGATAACAAATGGATGGTAGTTTTAATAAAAATATAATTAGCAATGCTTTTAAATATACTTCTACCCTATATCTTCTCCACAAATTTCTTATATACTAAAAATATATAATATATTACTAATAAAAAACATACTGATCTATCATGAACAATTGTTGATACATCTTGCTCATTTAATTTTTCATCATTTGATTTAATACCAACAGTTTTAAAATAATCTGATTGTGCATTATTTAATAATTTATACAACTTTAATAAACGATTATTGACATTATTCTTAAACTTTTTACGACGTATAGATACAAGTCTTTCACATGTTTCCATAAATAAATTTTGCCAATCATTATATACACAAAATGACATTACAAATAACATTGAACGATAATCTTTATGTAAATATAACATCCTATCACTCAACTTAGATATACGATTAACATAATCCACTTTTTCTAAAGAAGTAGAAGGGTCAATTTTATCCTCCACGTTTTCATCTATGTTGAGAGTACTTTCTTCAACACCTTCATCTTTATTATTACAATCACCTTCAACTACATCGTTTACATCAAGAGAAGTGTCTTGAATAACCTCATTTAAATCATTACTATCTCCATAGACAGAGCCATTTACAACAAGAGTATTTTCATCTATGACGTTAGATGTACCTCCAACCGATGTAGAGTCTTGATTATCATCAGACATTATTAAATGTCATTAATTTAATAATATAAAATATTCTTAAATATATACCGATACATTACAAATTAATTTAAAGTATTGATGGTAATTACAACAACGTATCCCACAACCAGTACAGTATATTATTATTATTATTTAATAATGATGTTTTACAATTTTAATAGATTATCTGCAAGTTGTATAAAAAGATGTTTAACTAAATCTATAAGGAATAATAACTTTTTAACTACGGTTTCTAGTAATACGGCTAGACGAATGTTATATTCAATGACAAATTCTACCAATCAGCATGTACCATTATACAATATTACGCAACATTATTGTTTTACAACGTTGAATAATTTAAATTCTAATACAACTATAAATACAGTTGACAGCATCGATAGTATCAATGAAGATGATTCTGGTGAGTTTATGAACGTTCGATATCTTCAACTTAAGAATTGATATACAAATCAAATTAAATACTATACTCTATTATAGAATCAACAGAAGAAGCAATAGAGAGGGTGGATAAATTTCTTAATAAATCCAAAGTATATGAATTAAAGGGTGTCGAATGTGGATTTAAATATGATAAGCATGAGCCAACATTGCATGGTGATTGGTCACATATGGGACGTGTTACAGATTTTTGAATAAAATCGAGTATAATGTACTTTATAATCTTAAAATGTAACATACTTATAAAGTAATTTTGTATAATTTTGTATGATGGATTTATAATATTCTACATCATAATTACCAAAGCATTTAAGTTCGACCAGCATACTATAAGGCGATAGAGGTTTATTATCATTGACCTGTGGTGTTAAAATTCTATATTAAATAATGATACATACGTTGAAATGACGTAATAATGTTATTTCTATATGATTTGGATTCCCAAAATTACTATGGAATTTTGTACATTTAATGTATACACTCTTTTTTGTACTGTAAATGAAAGAATTAGAATATCCAAACTTATAGATCAACTTACTTGTATCCTAATAAAGGAAATAGTTCAACAATCTCAGAACTTGCATCTAATGATTGTACGGCTTTTATACTCAGATTGTTTTTAATCGATTTTATATTGGATGGACCATCAATCTCACGAACCAGACTAAATAATTACATGTTGAGAGGAATATCCTAAATATTTCCATAAAACATACCAACATCCATCTAAATTTGATGGTTTTTTATATAAATAAATCTCAAAATGTTTATAATCAGTTGATATTACGTTTATTGAACTAAAATTTACAGCTAAATATTGAAGAATTGGAGTATTTATCATTTAAAATACCCTTATTACTCTTTAATGAATGATCTTTAGTGAATGTTAACATCTCATATTCCAGTTGTTCATTTACATCTGTCAAGTGTATCAGTGTATTGTACAACTCATAATATATAGGAGTCTTTATGATATCTACCCCTTCTTCATAGATGCCTAAAGTGATTGACTAAGTGATATTTGTAAAGACAATTACTTTTAATGCTGAATATACCGTAGGTTGTATATTCATTGACAACTCCACCGAATATTAGTGATTCATCTTCAGGCAGGTTGTTAAAACTCTCAATAACATATTGTAAATCTGGGTCATCACATTCGATTATGGATTCTTCATTCATGATGAATACATTGTTACATGATATTAATAGAATATGAATGTAGGCACTATAATAGATTAATGGTGTTTGGGTATGAATTTCAAATAGAGATTGAAAGACGTTGATTTAATGTTAGTTTATTATCAGGAGGATGTGTAGATTAATCAGAGTCAATGTGTCTATTATGGACAACTGTGTATATAATCTGAATATGAATGTATTAAAATAGATGATTTTAACTGTAGAAATAAATTATAAACATTATTATGGTTTAATAATATATATAATATGTAAAATAAGTGACCTTAATCCACGTAAATAAGTCATGGATGATCCATGTCTATGACAATCCTAATAAAATGGACAAATTTGAACAAAATTCAAGATAACAATATGTTATAAGTTTGTAGAATAATTATTAATTATAATTCATGTAGATTTCAATTGTTAAGCCGAGGATATTCGTATGTAATTTATGTAGAGATATAAATTTGACATGGGGTATATATATGATAGTAGTTATTATGGAGATTGAATAAGCGATGATAGGATTGTAATGATGTTATAACATGTATGTATATATAATGTATATAAAAATGTAGATTAAGTTCTTGTATTATCAAGACTATTTATATTATTATAATATAGAGAGATGTAATTAGTTTTAGATTTAATATGGATATTGATCAAAATGATAAATTTATATTAACTCACCGTGGTGAGGTTATATTAACGATTGAAGAGGCAGAGAAATTGAATGCGTTGATATCGAATTTGAATTTTCGTTTGGATCCTTGTGTAATACCTTATGATACACCTAGTATAAAGAAATCAAAGTCTGCAGAGTCACGTAGACCATTGAGATCACAGTCATTTACTGATGACTATACACCATATCGTATTAAGAAGCAATTATCATCATTTGATCGTAGATATAGTATTGATTCATTTGATGATGCTAGTCCTTCAGATGAGCGTCGACCATCTAGAGTAAGGAAACAGCCAATTACGTTTTTAGAAGAATTTTATGATGAATATGTTGATGAATCATATAATCCTACATCAGAGAAGAGTCGATTAAAAGTATCTAAGAGTAGTGTTAAGAAGGAAAAGGCTGCACCAGTTCAAATGTATAAATTAGTTCCATCATCTATAAAAAATTTACCTAAATTACAGAAGAACACATGGGAATATGCATGTTATCGCATGTTACAAGTTATTAGATATATGGATACTGATAAATGGTTTTGGTATCCTGTAGATCCAATTGTTGATGGTGTACCGAATTATCTGAATGTTATAAAAAGACCAATGGATTTCCATACAATTATTGAACGTTTACATAATAAATATTATTCAAGTCCATTTGGATGGCAAATTGATATGAGACAAGTGTTTTATAATGCATTTTTATTTTATCCACCAGATAATATAATTTGGCAGACAGCAAATACATTAGCTACAGCATTAGAGAATAAATTAAAATCAACAAGATTTATAAATCCTGATGATTTTTTGAAATATTTAGTTATGGATCCATCAAGTGTACAAGATGAGATAGAATCGATGTTTGCATCTAGAACTGTTAAGAAATCTTATTCTAAAGATGAAATTACTAAACCATTAGGACCTAGGAAAGCTTCAATTAAGAAACATAGTTATGATGATGTAGAAGTAACTGATGATGATGAATATGAAAGTTATACAAGTTCAATTTATTCTGATGATGATGTTGGTGGTGGTGGTCGTAGAAGTGGTAGTGGTTATAATAAAAATAAAATTAAACGTCATGTAAAACGTGGTAGAAAACCAACTGGTAAATTTATACCTGGATCATATCCTAAATTACTTAAATTCACTAATGGTAATGATAAAATACCAGATTATGGACATGTTCCTGCACCACCTCCATTACAAGCTCCATCATCAAATGAAAGATCACTTACCAATGCACAAAAGAAAACTTTAGATTTTAATCTTACTAGATTAGCACCTAATCAAAGAAAAGCGGCACTTGAATTAATACAAGATGATCTAGGAATATTAGCCGAAAGCTATAAAAATGATAAAGAATTCAAATTTGATACAGATTTATTACCAATCGAAAAACAAAAACAATTCTTCATCTATGTCAATCAAATGGCTAAAAAGAATTATGACCTCATGGTCAAAAATAATGAAAAAAATATCGTAGATGCACACTCACTCACAAAATCCGATCATATCATCAAAGCCAAAACACCATCCGTCATGTTCGATGCATCTTCTTCATCTTCCTCACTCTCTGATGTTGCATCCAATTTCCTCTCATCAGATGAATTCTTCTCTTCTGATTCTGATCTAGATCTTATACCAGAAAAATCAAAAAATACCAGAGGTATGTTCAACTACCACTGTTCCACTCGAGGTCCAATCTTACTCTGTTCATCCTGACGTTCCACCTGAGGTTACAACCACTGTTCCACTAGGCGTGGAGCCTTCTTCTATTTACCTATCTCTAAAGAGTAGAGCCACTCCCGTAGATCGTGGTGAGGGTAGAGATGGATCATCCATCATGGGAATGATGGAAGATGGTGCTAAGGATATGTTGGATGTAACCTCAACTGTAATACCTGGAAGCGATCTACGGGAGCTGGAAGGGGAAATAAATAGAAGAGGCTGTCTGCAAGACGAAGACAAGGTTGTGACCTCAGGTGGAAGAGCAAGATTGTACCTCGAGTGGAACTTTGTAGAAAGAGTATTATTTTTACTTAATTACATGTATATATAGAGGTGATACCAGAGTATAAGCCTGTGGATGAGTATGAATCGGATAAGCCTCAATTGAGTGAGGTGATAATGGGTAATCATGATGATTTTTTGGGTAAGATGGATAAGCCGCATGAGGTATGTTAATGTTTATATATATGAATATAAATTTTATATAGAACGCTACGGTACAAGGTAAAAAAAGTGCATGGATGGAATGGAAAGGTCAAGTTATACATCATGGCATGGTAGCTCAACAAAGTGGTGTACCACCACGTAATGAAAATGAACAAATTGCAGAAAGTTTCGATGCAAGAATTTAAAATGTTAATTTATTATTGTTATTATTATACTCTTCTACTGATATTCTAGTCCAATCTATATGGGGAAAATTATTGTGAGGTTTTTTTTTAATTTTTAAAACTTACCATCATTAACTTCCGATTCGATCTTATCCTTTAACTTTCTAATTTTACCGGCCGGGTCCAATCCTTTAGGACAACATTTTGTACAATTATAAATACCGTGACATCTATACAACTTCATCGTATCATTCACATTTATCATCCTCTCCACCGTATACTCATCACGACTATCAACTATCCATCTATAAGCCTATAAAAATGTATATATGTGTTGAGAGATTTATAAAGAAAGATATCGTCCACTTAAGGTCTATACATCATATCTACTCTTCCACTAGCCATTCCACCCGAGGTTACAATCCTGCCGTCAGCTCTTCTATTTAGTTCCCCCTACGATTCCCTGTGATCAGCTACGGGTGATAGACATTAGTATTAGGAATTTTATTGGGATAAATAACCCCAGTTACCCAATATTATAATTTTTGTTAAAAATACTTCCAGAAGATTTCCTGCATATTACCATCTACAAATCTTCGGTAAACATGAAAAATACCATAAATACAAGAAACATAAATCCAAATATTGTTCCAGCATCATCATTAAAAGTATCTCCACATTTGCCGCTCACTTGTGCACCCATACCTCCACCAAATCCAACAGCTTCCATAAATTCTTGTACCCAGGCGAATACTACACATAGAACTCCAGTTCTAAATACACTTGCCCTGAAGTATTTACCAATACGTCCATTGGGAAAGTGCATCATGGAGAAGAAGATGTATATACATATTATATAGGGGATAAAAAATAACCATGTAGCGTGATATAGTGCATACCACTTATATTTATTTTCACATTCATATTCATAATTCTTCCAGAGTCTACCTGGGCCTTTTTTACAAATTTGAGTTATGGCAAATGCAATGTGGGGTGTAGCAGATATAGCCTGGATCCATAATTCAATCTTTTTACCATCAAATGGATCATCAACTAATTGATATGGTGATATAGCGGGGTAGAAGAAATAGACAGTACCTAATGAAAGGGCTACCAGAAATATCGGGGACCAGTGTAATATATGATAATTACCTTTATCACCAATGCCAAATAGTTTAGCAAGACCTGAGTGTTGTGATTGACTGTCTAAACTTTCTGCTAATGGAGGATAACCTTTATCCTTAGCATTAGTAAGATCGCTACTAATTTTTTCAAGTTTGTTTGCAAGTTTTCTGTTAATTGCACCATTTTCAACTGGTTTTATAGTATCATAGCCAATATGAGAGGTAACATTCTGCCATGTATTTTCATGGGTGTCCTTATTGTATTCCCGCTTATACCATGTATTGTTATTAGATTCAGTTTGATTATCATTAGTTCCATCCTTCGATAAACATATTAACAGAGGTTTAGTATTATTGGTATCATCGGTTGAAAAATATACAAATACATATGGTTTTCCAGTAAGATCATTATTTTCAATTGCTGTTATCGCTTGTCCATGTATAGTTATCAGATTTATTTCACCAGTAACTTCATGTTTAAAACCTTTGAAGGTATCGGAAGAATCAGGACATAGAGAAGTAACAGTAATTGTATCATTAGGTGTTTCAGGACGCGCTGTGTATGGGCTATCGCTATTAGAATTGGTTTTCTCAAGCTTAACTTCAAACTTCTCTTTAACACCATCAAGGTGAGTTTGAAGATCATTAGCGGCGCTAGCCTGTTCTGGATTTATTTTATTAAGATTATCATCATCACCTTTCCATTCATTTCCTCTTTTATAATATTTACGGCTCTGTTCAGATATCTTTACACAAACAATTAATGGGAATTGATGATCCGTATCATTATCTTTCTCATAATACACAAAAACCGCATCAGCAGTAGCTTCATCTATTCCACTCAATTCAAAGCCATTGTGTTTATATATAACTGTGCTGCTTGCGGGAATACTACCAGTAGGGGTATGTTTATATCTTACATATCCTGAAGGTACTTTATCCTCAGAACCACCACCCTCAGTCTTCGAAACAGTAATTACTTTATCCTTAGTTCTATATCTAATTGCCTTAGCAGAAGTAGCTTCCTCCGGCCTCTTGTCTAATTTAATTGTATAATCGTTACCGGGGGTAATAGTAATATCTTCACCACCAGCTTTTTTAAGTACTTCTTCAGTGACTGCGTTTGTTCCTCCAGGATTAGCGTTTGGATTTTTAGCAGTTATAGCATTAGCACTTGTTAATTTAGTCCAACTTCTTTCATTATTACCTGCCTTATACCACGTATTATTAGAATTTTCTGCGGGATTACCAGTTGATATACATATTACTTTAGGCCTATGTAAATCACTACCATTATTATCATAGTAAACATATATAGCACCATTTTGTTCAATTTTAGTATTCATATCAGCAGTCAATGCGTCTTGTCCAGTTCCGGTCATATTCTGATCGCTATGAGTTATCTTTCCGAGTTTAAATCCGGCATTAGTATTGGAATTAGAATGTTTGTAGTAAACCCATGAACCAACTGTAGTTTTAGTCACTTCTATTGTTATACCTGCAGACATATATTTACCTCCATCTTGACCAGATGCAGGCGCTTGACTTATATCAATTTCAACGCCGCTAGTGCAACCTTGAGAATCTGAATCATCTAAAACCCTAGCCACGGTCCACACAACAGATGTTGCAAATGATAGAATAATCATGATCCATATTTGGTAGAGAACAAGAACATAATCATATTCATCCCAGAAATAAATGTAATATAAATATTTATATAATTTATGGAACACAAAAGTGAATAATCCAAATAACGGGAGACCAACAATATAAAACGGAGCGTTCAATCCTTCAATACCCATGGAAGAGTTTGAATACACACCATATATAAAAACAAGCATAACAATATTCCAGAAGAATTCACCAAAATATCCATATTCACCACCAGCCATGAATGAAATATATGTTATAATGGACCAAACAAACATTATCCAAATAGATATACCCGATACACAATCCTTTAAAGTCTTTTTACTACCCTCACTCAAAGCTGTCGTTGATAATTTTATTGCCGTATTTACAACAGTACCGGCAAAGCTACCTAACTCCATTAAATTATGTATTCGATACACAAACATAGCAACA
>JAIQCW010000217.1:0-13044 GCA_020283715.1 Cytauxzoon felis
GAGATATTTAATTGGAAGAGCCTCCACGGCTAGTGGGACATAGTTGGATTGTAACCTCAGGTGGATAGCTCTCTACAGGAGGAAGAGTGGATGTACCTTTGATGTGGTAGATATGTGCGAGTGTCTTGAGTAATTATATGGGATCAAGTATAATATTTTTTGAAAAAAATTAATTAAATTATTTATAATTTTAATTTAAATATTTCCTTGTGATTTTATGAATTTAAATTTGATGATTTAAGTGTAATTAGTTGGACCGCCATGATGGGTGGATGATGTTAATGAATCCTATCGTATTATGGTTGTTGTTGGTTTATAATATTAAATGTTACATATCTCTAGATAATAGATTATTTGATTGTCTGTTTAAATACAAATTATATGCGGCAGGTAATCGTATAGCCAGAAGGAAGAAGGATGCAGAATCTACTGGTAATCGTTTAGAATCGGAAGATAATTTAGAGAGTTTTCTTGCAATTTCTAAAGTATTAAACGTATCTAATAAAGTTATTGAAGATTATACAGCTCATTTTTCATCTCCTGAATACAAGGCGAAGAAAGCTACTGCTGAAAGTGCTAACGACACATTAAAAAAAAGGTTAAAAAGAATTACCTAAAAGGCTAAAGAAACATCAATCTATTTTACCTGAAAAAAACGTCGAATATCCATTAGATGACGCTATTAATAGAATTAAATTGATAAGCGGCTGTAATTTCGTTGAAGGTATCGATGTAGCCATTAGAATACCTCTAACTACCAAAAAGACAAAATCAACCGCAGGACAATACGCTAAACTCGTCACTATCCCACATCCATCACTCAAATCCAAACGCTGCAAAGTAGGTGTATTCGCTGGTGAAGATACAATCGAACATATCAAATCACTAGGTATGTCCAATTAATTCGATTATGAAAATCATAAGTCACTATACATTGAAGATAACAACCTTATCTTCCACTCCACCTGAGGTTACATTCCTCCTCTCCTTCCACTAGGCGTGGAGCCTCTTCTATTTACTTCCCCCTTCGCTTCCCTGAGATCAGCTGCGGGTATCCACTTGAGGTCCTGTACTATTCCTCATTCCACTTCCATCACTACCTCCACTTCCGCCACGATCTCCGGGAGTGGCTATACTCTTTAGAGATAGGTAATTGGAAGAGCTTCACGGCGAGTGGAAGGAGAGGGGGAATGTAACCTCAGGTGGAGACGAGTGGATAAGTAGGTGTAGTAGAATATAATTTGTACATCTAATTTTAAACTATTTCATGATTATAATTACTTATAGATATACCGAAATTGGCTTTTGCTGGTGGTATAGAATTGATTGAGAGTATAAAGAAGCAGGGTGAATTGCCTGACGTTAATATAATATTATCGGATGTTAAAACATTTCATAAGCTTTCATTGATTGGTAAATTATTGGGTAAACGTGGTTTAATGCCATCTGTATCTATTGGTACATGTCTTGAGACTAAGACTGATATATTGGATATATTGGATAATATTGTTAATAGGAATACATTTGTATTGAAATCTGATAATGAAGGTGATTTGAAATGTAATTTTGCTGATGTTTCTATGCCTCCTGATCAAATTCGTACAAATTTATTAGAGTTAATAAAAATTGTTAGAGATAATAAACCACCATATGCATCACAGAAATTTATTTCTAAAGTATTCATTTCATCTTCTATGGGTCCATCTTTCAAATTAAATTTAAAGGAGATAGGATCTATCAAGGCTCATAGACGATAAATTAAATATTTTATAATATTTAAAGTGTTATTATTATATTAGAGATTGAATTTTTATATATATACTTTATATTATCAAAATGGCAGATGAAGTAGAGAGCGCGCCATTATCGCAACATGTAGGCATAGATAGAATAGCTATAGATTATTCATCTACAATTGTACCATGGCTACTTAATGGACGTTATCATAAAAGGAATAAAAGATTTTTCCATAGAGATACACCATTAGATGTAACAAATGTTATGCCTGTCTCTTATTATAGTAATTTCAATAATCAATACAATGGTGTATGTAATCATTTAGCACATGCTGCAACTAATCGTAATAAATTCCCCAACGTATCATTAAAGGTTTGTCTATATTCCAATCTCATCATAACAATATAGTGGTTCCCAAATGGGAAAACATTACTCGCCGGTACTCAAGGTGGAAAATTCATCATGTGGAGCGGTACCACATTCCATTTCGATGATATCAAACGCTTCCCAGTAAGTTGTCCATAACAACAACAAAAAACATACAAATGAAACAACTACTCCACCTGAGATCCAATCCAACTTCCATTCCACTTGGCGTGGCGCCTCTTCCTTTTACTTCCCCCTCAAGTTCCCGTAGATCACTTTCGGGTATTCCACTTCCACCTGAGGTTACAACTACTGTTCCACTCGCCGTGAAGCTCTTCCAATTACCTATCTCTAAAGAGTATAGCCACTCCCGGAGATCGTGGCGGAAGTGGAGGTAGTGATGGAAGTGGAATGAGGAATAGTACTGGACCTCGAGTGGAACCCGTAGCTGATCTACGGGAAGCGAAGGGACAACTAAATAGAAGAGCTGACGGCAGGACGACCTCAGTTGGAACGGCGAGTGGGAAGACTTCAGGTGGATAGTAGAGATTTTACATCAGTTATATAAATCTTGATTACAAGAATGTTCTCATTCATTATTATACATAGGTTGGAACGGGTAGTGTTACATCGATACAGTGGTCTCCTTATGGTGATTATTTGATAGCTGGTGATGAGTATGGTAAAATAGCTTTATTATCACCGGCTTTAAGTTTATTGAATACGACTTTATATGAGGGTTTATCAAATCCTATATTGGATTTATCAATTTCGCCTAATGGTACTAAAGTATGTGCATGTGCTGATACGTATTCACCTCACATTTGGGATATTCAACAATGTACATTAGATGGTCAATTGTCTGGTGAGCATATAGGATCTACATCGGTATCATGTTTACAATGGCATCCTTATAAGTCATTAATTGTTACTGGAAGTCGAATAAATGTGGTATCATTATGGGATCCATCATCACGTGCTCAGATTTCATCAATTTATGCACATAAAGCGCCAATTTATAAAATAGCTTGGAATCCTACAGGTAATACATTTATAACTGCAGGATTAGATGGTTTGGTTAAGTTATGGGATTTACGTATGATGAAAGAATTATTGACATATAGAATAACAACTGACGCTGATGCTGCCGCTCCTATAATGATTGGTCCAAATGCTATAAAAAACAATCGTATAATAACAATACCAACGAGTATAGTATGGAATCCAATACAGACGAATATATTTGCGGTTGGAGATAATAAATCTCGTATTCTCCATTTTACTACTGATTTTTCTGAGCCTGTTTTTGAAGTTGATTTATTACAGGTGGAGGATCGTCATACAACTACATTATCTATGGATTGGCATCCATTTGGCCATCTACTCGCGACATGTTCTGATGATAAATATGTTCGTTTCTGGAGTCGATCAATGCCTGGTAGTGGTAATCAAAGGAGTGTAGTTGCAAAGGATATATATGAAGGTACAGAATCAATTAAATATTTTCCGATGACCCGCTTCAAGTATAGTAATAGGGTAGACATTACAGACTTACCTTGTATGAAGGCACACAATGATAATTAAGTTAATAATAATGTAGATTTATTATTATATATAATGTTTAATGTATATAAATTTGGTGATTTAAAATTATTTAAAAAATCATGGCCAATTAATAAATGGTATTGTAGGAGTGATGATTTGAAATCTGTAGCTCCATTAGGATCATTAATAGCAGTAGTATCGGATGAATATAATAAGGATATTGATAATGTAAAGGCTACATTGAAAATATATAATGGTTATTGTAATTTGATAACATCAATTAAGTGGTATGTAACTGTAGATCATATGTTAGCTTTACAATGGACGGATGATATACATTTGATTGCTGTATTTACAAATGGTTGTATACGTGTATATTCTGCTTATGGTGAGCGTATAAGGTCATTTTATCTTAATACATTTGGTCCAGGTACAAAGAATAGATTAGATCCATCATTAGTTATATTAAGATGTTGGTCACATGGATTAATTTATATAAATTTAGTTACATTATCATTATATATACAAAAAGGATTTATAGAATCATATGATTTTGTATTGGAACTATTGGATTTCTCATCTACTGTATCTGATTTGGGGATTTTACCATTTAAAGAATGGAATGATAATATAGTACTCTTTGCTACATGTAATGGCCTTTATTATATTAAAATGAACATACTATTACAATGTAAAGATGAAAAAACATTCGAATCAAAACTTACCATCATTAGCCCATGCCATTTTAATAAAATAACAACACATGACTATTATAACACACTCACCTGTAAACATGATACAAAGCCATCCATTAATAACACACAACTAATCAAATCAACACCACATGAAGTACAATCACTATCCTCTTCAACTAGACGTTACACCGTAGGTCTTGCAGACAGCTCTCCACCTGAGGTCCGTCCTGCCGTCAGCTCTTCTAATTACCTATCTCTAAAGAGTAGAGCCACTCCCAGAGATCGTGGCGAAATATCCGAGACGATCTATGGGAGTCGAGGTGAGGTAAATAAGAAGGCCACCACGGCGAGTGGAAAGGAGAGTAGTACTGGACCTCAAGTGGAACCCGCAGCTGATCTCAGGGAAGCGGAGGGGGAGATAAATAGAGAAGCTGTCTGCAAGACGACCTCAGATGGAACAACTAGTGGAAAGGATGATGTTGACGGCAAGAATGTAACCTCAAGTGGAATGGGGCAATATAGTGATAAAAAACCTCATAATATTGATAATAATCCCCATAATGTAGATTTACCCCATAATTCTCCACTTGAGGTTACCTCCACCGTAGGTCCAACATCCGTTCCACCTGAGGTCCAATCCAACTCTTCTTCCACTCGGCGTGGAACCCCTCCACCTGATGTTACAGCTACCGTTCCACTCGCCGTGGAGGCCTCTTCCAATTACCTCCCCGTAAACGGTAAAGCCACTCCCGGAGATCGTGGCGGTGAGAAGGGTAGTGATGGATCATCCATCATGGGAATGATGGAAGATGGTGCTAAGGATGTATTGGATGTAACCTCAGATGGAATGAAGTTTAGTACTGGACCTCGAGTGGAGACCTCAAGTGGAATACCCGCAGCTGATCTCAGGGAAGCGAAGGGGGAAGTAAATAGAGAAGGCACCACGCCTAGTGGAAAGACCTTAGGTGGAGACGTCAGGAATGTAACTTCAGGTGGAGAATCATCCTTCGGTACTCTTTCTAATAATGATATTATAATGTGTTTATATGACAATGTACGTTCATATATATGTTTATCTAATGATTCGATGTTATCATCGATTTGTTATGATGGTGAATTTAGTATATTATGGGAATTGGATTACATTGGTAATGAATATTATATTATTGGTAATGGTATAATTTGTGTTGTAAAGGATGATGGTATAGTTATATTGGATGGTATTAATGAGTATAAATTTGATATAATACCATTATTGATATATAATGAGATTGGTAATGGTATAAGATTATATACTATTGATTCTATAATATATATTAATATTATACATTATCAATTACAGAAGGAGGTAGAGAAGTTAGAGAAGAAGTTAATGATTGTAACCTCAGGTAAAGAACCCGGAGCTGATCTACGGGAAGCGGAGAGCTCTCCACCCGAAGTTACAGCCTTATCTTCCACTAGGCGTGGAGCCTCTTCCAACTACATATCCCTGAAGGGTAGAGCCACTCCCGGAGATCGTGGTGAAGATAGTGATGGATCATCCATCATGGGAATGATGGAAGATGGTTCTAAGGATGTGTTGGATGTAACCTCGAGTGGAAGTGATCTACTCGGAAGAACAGGAATTCTACCCGGAGGAACAAGGAGTGTCAACCCGGAAGAACGTGTTAAAGATAAGGATTGGACCTCGAGTGGAATACCCGTAGCTGATCTCAGGGAAGCGGAGGGACAACTAAATAGAAGAGCTGACGGCAGGACGAAAAGAGATGGATTGGACCTCAGATGGAATGGTGAGTGGGAAGAGGAGGTAGAGAAGAAGATTAATAATAATAATTTAAATATGATAATATATAATAGGATATTAATATCGATAGAGGATATGGTAAGAACGGATATAAATCAATTGTTATCATATGGTATAATACGTATAATAAAATTATTATTAAGTAGAGATAGATATAAATTATGTATAATAATATGTAATTTAATAAATATAAATATAAATTTTATATTAAAATATTGGTTAATAAAATATATAAAATATAATAAACATTTAATAGATATAGAATTATATAATAATATAAAATATAAATTATATAAATATATAAATATAATACCATATTATATAATATCATTTATAATTTATAATTTAAATAGATATAAATTATCTTATATGTTTTTAATTAATGATGAAAAATGTAATATTATACAATGTAAATTATTATATCATTGGAATAAATTAATAGATTCTATTAATATATCTATTAATACTGGTAATCCATATTTATTATATTATATAATTTTAAAATCTATTAATGATAACAATCATAATGAGATCATCAATTTATATAACAATGACAATTATAAATTATTAATTAAATTATTTATACATTTAAATCACATCAATAAAAATTTCAAAATATTACAAATATTATATGAATATAATAATGATCTCTTCAATGCAGGATTAAATACCTTCTATCAATTCCATAATTTTAAAACAATGAAATCTAACAATCGTAATTCGAATGTAACACCTATTCCACTCGGCTTTCCATCCGAGGTTACAACCAGTGTTCCACTCGCCTCCACTCAAGGTCCTGCCGTCAGCTCTTTTAATTACCTATCTCTAAAGAGAAGAGCCACTCCCGGAGATCGTGGCGATTTATACCCGGAGGAACAGGAAATGTCTACTCGGAAGAACGTAGATAATCAACCCCTAAGAACAGGAATTCTACCCGGAGGAACAGGAAATGTCTACCCGGAAGAACAAAGTTCAATTGTAGTAGATGTAACCTCGAGTGGAAATGGTCTACTCGGAAGAACAGGAATTCTACCCGGAGGAACAAGGAGTGTCAACCCGGAAGAACGTGTTAAAGATAAGGATTGGACCTCGAGTGGAAGTGGAAAACCCGCAGCTGATCTCAGGGAAGCGGAGGGACAACTAAATAGAGAAGCTGTCTGCAAGACGACCTCAGGTGGAAAGCTGATGTCAAGACGAAGTTATATGGATTGGACCTCGAGTGGAAAGCCCGAGAGCGATCTACGGGAGTTTGAGGGTGAGATAAATAGAAGAGGCATCACGCCTAGTGGAACGCCTAGTGGAAGAGTTGAGGGTATAGATTGGACATCGAGTGGAGATGTATTATCAAGTTTGAGATTATCAACATATAATAGATCATGGTTGATGTATGCGAATGGATTTTTTGGTACATTATCTAATAAGAGTAAGAATATGAATGATAACTTTTGGTATGAATGTATTAATGATCAAATTAAATTAATTGAATTACAAAATAAATATAATATTAATAATACAAATTTAAGTATAATTGATACAATACATCAACTTTATAAAAATGGTTTAATTAAAGAAGCACAAGATATCATATCTATATTTAAAATCAATCCAAATCAATTATATGGTTGTAAAATATCAGCATTTTATGAATCTAGAAATATAAATGAACTTGTTAATATAGCAATCAATGAACATAATAATATAGATATTATTATCGAATCATTAATAACATTAGGTGCTACACATGCTATCGATACCGTCATCAATACACTCGATCACAATAAAAAAAATCAATGGATCAATAAATTAAAAAAATCAAATAATAATAGATGAATTATACTCAATTTCATTCACTTATACTATTCACATAAATAAACCCAACTCATATAGTTCTGATGTTCCACCTGAGGTCTAATCCACCATTGGTCTTCCACCCGCCGTGGTGGCTCTTCCAATTACCTATCTCTAAAGAGTATAGCCACTCCCGGAGATCGTGGTGGTAGAGAAGGTAGTGATGGATCATCCATCATGGGAATGATGGAAGATGGTGCTAAGGATGTGTTGGATGTAACCTCAAGTGGAAGTGGAATACCTGGAAGCGATCTACGGGAGCTGGAAGGGGAGATAAGTAGAGAGGCTCCACGCCTAGTGGAATGTAGAGTAGTACTGGACCTCAGGTGGAGGTCTGTTCTTCCGGGTAGACATTATACCGAGGATGATCTACGGGAATCCGAGGGGAGGTAAATGGATAAGCCACCACGGCGAGTGGAAGATCAATGTTGAATTAGACCTCAGGTGGAACGGCGAATTGTAGACAAGGATATGTAAATAATATATAATAAATATTTTTAATTAGATTAATGTTATAATGCCTAAAGGCATATTACAAGACTACATTAAGATTGAACTTAAAAATAAAACTACGTTTTATTAACATTTAAGGAGTACTCATCGTGTATTTTACTCCACTTCATTTTAACATTTCTTTTCTTACATCTGCATTAAATGCATTCATAAACGTCTTCTTTGCCACCTTAGACGCTGCATTGAACCAAAATTTGAAGCCCCTATATCTCGTATATCCTTCAGTTGGCCAATGATCCCATTCAGCTTTCCTATAGACTTGTAGGTACGCGTCACCCATTAAAGTGGTATAGTTGAGAATGGAAAGTGATATGATAAATATAAATGTTATAACATCACCGTTAACCTTGTTTTCTCCACCTTGCATACCAACTCCACTTATACCAACTGCTTTTAGTCCTTCTTGTGCAGTTACAAATGATACAGTCATGAAACCAACTAATGCTGAGTTACCAATTATCAATTTACCAAAGAATGAATCTGGGTAATGGAGGATGGTATAACAGGTGTAGATACAAAAGAGGGCATAGGCTTCAATGGCCCAAACTGCATTCCATCCTCGAGCTTTTTTCCATTCATTCCCTGGACCATTTTTATAATGATCCAAAATACAAACAACTATGGCTGGAATGGGATATATGGCCAAATTAATTAATTCAATCTTATATCCAGTATAAGGATCCACCAATTGAAAAGGAGCTATACCAGGATATACGCAGTATAATAACCCTAGTGAGAATACTACAATCATAGCAGGAGACCATGTCCATGGGTCCTTTAAGCCTTCCATCAAGCTGGGTTGTTCTTCACCCTTAGAAGATTGTTCATTATCTTCACACCCATTTCCATTAAAATGGCAGAGGTAACAGTGTAAAGTCCAATAGAAAGCTGTAATATACATTAATATCATATTCACCATAATCTGTCCACATACGAGCCAGTACTCTATATCCTGAAGACTGTACTTATCTACCAAATAAATAATTGCTTTATGATAAATAGTTACAAAAACAGCTGATAGAGGTGCTCCAGCACTTGAGAAACTTACATCCTTCGGCTCCACTCCGATAGTGAATATATAATTCAGGGTAAATACGAAATGATGAACTACAAGAGTCCACATGTAAAGGTTAGGATCACCTAATTCACCTCCAGATGTGTAAACGTATACAGTAATTGCCGAGAATATGAACATCAGCCAGTTGGTTATTACGGATAATATCGGAGTAATAATCTTACATTTTTTTGCGGGTATGCTAATTATATTCGCCAAAGTGATACCTGCAAGACCAATTAATTCCATAGGATTGTGACATAAATTGATAAATAAACCAATTTTATCCATTGGCAAGTGATATCTAATAACAGCATACTTAGCACACGTTAAAGCCAGCCTCAATGGCATCAACATAGTAAATCCCATTAAAAACATTGAGACTTCCTTTAGTCGTGCTGTACTATTATTTTCAGCTGAAGAATCCATTTTGAAAGTATGTGTATATCAACCGTATCTTCAGATAATTAAAGCCTATTTAAAATTACAGAAAACAAACGTTGCGATAAATGAGACTATAGTACATTAAACATTGCGATATTTTTGCGATTATGCTACATTCTTGCTCAAATGTGCATTTACAATCATACATTTCTACATCATCCCTTGTGTCATTTTTACACATTCCATAAAATTAGGGATGATGTATCATGATGTGTTGAGTAGAATTAACCTTAATATACTACAAATTCATATTGGATATTGATATTACTTTACATTTCGTTATTATCGTCCTTCCACCCTGTATCCCAGATGTGGCCTTAGTGATTCCTCCATACTAGAAATACCCCAATTTGATGAAAGCCATTTTATTCTTCAGTTAATTTAATCATCTATAGACAATATACCTGATGTAAATAATTGAGAATATGTGTATATGGTAGAGGATTTAATGATATAAGTATGTAAATATTCATTTCATCATGAACCAGTCTTCTAGTGACATAATCTCTAGAAATATAAAGATTACCAACACATATGGAAGTATGAGGATTATTATGGACTTTTTACAAGTATTAAATACATACGTACCTACGAATCCTAAATTTATATCGGTTTACTTTATATTCATAATCTTCATATGTGACGACTATATCCCTCAATCAGTACTACCTTTTTGCTTCCGTATTATCACTTCACTGAAGTATCCATTATCTCTGTGTAGAGATCCACTAGAGGTTCTTTCATTATCTTCGTCACTCGCCATGGAGGCTTCTTATATTTCCCTTCGCCTACCGTTTATCGACTACAGTGCGTATGATACATATTAAACTATTATGTGTAATGACCGCCATAATCAGGTAGACGATTTTAAACACTATCATTGTACAAAATATATACAAGAAATGAATTTAAAAAACACCATCAACCTTGGGTTATAGGGATAAAAAACACCATTTAAGAAATACGAAAATGTCTATTTAAGATTATATACATGACTATAATATATACTAATATATTAATACAATTGAAGGCTGATGTATAGTTATATGAAGGTATATAAGTGAATATATAAATTATTATAATAATACATATACTATATAACTACTAACATGAATTATAGATATTATACTTACTATAATATACTTATACTAACACTAACTATATACACATTATATAATTATTAAAATGTTATATACCAATTATAAGTGTTTAGTTACGGTTAATTTTTGTAAATTTATTATGATATTTTAACACATAGACGACTATATGGTAGGCTAAGAGACAAGTAAATAGAGAAGTTGTCTGCAGGACCTACGGTGGAAAGCCTAGTGTAAAAAAGGTGTGATTGTGTTAAGTGTGTAACATTTTATTGCCAAACACATTGGAAATCATTTCAATTTCTTATTTTTTAGTATATTATTGATTTCTTCGCCAGTTAGTGTTTCATGTTCTAGTAATTCATTAGCTAAATCTTCTAGTTGTTGTCTATACTGTCTAAGTATACCTTCAGCTAATTCATGTGCTTCTTTAACGAGTATTTTAACTTCTTCTTCTACAACTGTAGCGGTTTCTGACGACAACGTGCGATTACCATGTATATTGGTGATACCACCCATTCTTAAATAATTAATTGGACCCAATTTTTTACTCATACCCCATTCTGTAACCATTTTATATGCTAATTCTGTAGCAGCATATATATCACTAGATGCACCAGACGTTACATTATCTTTACCAAATACTAATTCTTCAGCTATTCTACCACCCATACATACAGCAAGTCTTGCTTTCATTTGTGCTAATTTATAACTAGTGCGATCACCATCCGGTAGCTGTTCAACAAAACCTAAAGCAGAACCACGTGATATTATCGTAGCCTTATGTATAGGGTCCGCATCCGGATATAAATGATATGCTACCAATGCATGACCCGCTTCATGATAAGCTGTCATTTTCCTATGCAATTCCGGCTGCATCCATTTACGTTTAGAACCCATAGATACCTTGTCACGGGCCTCATGTATATCTACCAATACAACCTTATTACGACCTATATATATGATGGAGATAAAATGATTATAAAATGCATAATAAGATGATACTATGAACTGAAGATTCTCATCTATTATACCTGTTCTTCCACTTCTACCTGAGGTTACAATATTACCTTCTCCATCTTTCGTCGTCTTGCAGACAGCTCTTCTATTTACCTCCCCCTTCGCTTCCCTGAGATCAGCTACGGGTTTATCGCCACGATCTCCGGGAGTGGCTTTACCCTTTAGAGATAGGTAATTAAAAGAGCTGACGGCAGGACGAAAAGAGGTTGAATGGACCTCAGGTAGAGTGGACAGCACTCAATCACCACGTTGGTTCTTGTAAACATACCATTTTTGACGCAGTTGAGTGCGGCTTCATTTACAAGGTTTTTGAGATCTGCTCCGGAGTAACCGGGTGTGAGTTTGGCGAGATCTTTGATGTTTATTTCGGTTTTATCGTATTTGACATTATCTAGGTATCGTTTGAGTATAGCTTCTCTACCTTCCATTGTTGGTAATGGGATATGTATAACACGATCGAATCTACCAGGCCTTAATAATGCATTATCTAATGAACCTAAGCGATTAGTAGCGGCTAATACTGTAATTCCAGTTGATACATTGAAACCATCCATTTCTACAAGTAGCTGATTAAGTGTTTGATCATGTTCACGATTCTGACCACTAAATGAACCAGACGCTCTTTTAGTACCAACCGCATCTATCTCATCAATAAATATTATACATGGAGCTGATTTTCTCGCCTTGGCAAATAAATTCCTCACTCTCTGCGCACCTTGACCAACAAAAATCTCCACAAATTCCGGACCACTCGTATATATAAACGGTATACCAGCCTCTATAAATATAAAATTAATAAAAATTCAATATATATTTCTTATCTTACACTTGAGATTCAATCTACCTCTTCTCCACTCGGCGTTCCACCTGAGGTCCAATCCACCTCTGTTCCACTCGCCGTGGAGGCTTCTCCCAATTACA
>JAIQCW010000218.1:0-21044 GCA_020283715.1 Cytauxzoon felis
GATCTCAGGGAGTTTGAGGGGGAAGTAAATAGAAGAGCTGACGGCAGGAATGTAACCTCAGGTGGAGTGGATTATACTTCATATTTCGTTAGTTTTCTATCAACAAACCTGCGCAGGAGAGAATATCGGATTCATTGATTAGTGTAATGGCTTTATTTTTGATGGAATTGATGAAATATTCATCGCAGTATGAGCATTTGGATAATAGTACGATCATTCTGGAGAAATTTTTCGCGTTGAAGCTATTAAGTATAGTATTTGTTCTATTAATTAGCATCATCCATATTTTTTGTGTATTTGGTCCTCTTTTGAGGATTTGATGGGTGATGGAAACTAATTTGGATGTACTTGCCCATGGTATACATGCTAATGTATCACTAGACACATATTTTAATACATTAAAAGACATTATATAGTGTTTATAGAGATAAAATTATAATTATTCTCCTGGACAATCATGATGTTTTAATTTCTTGGCTTCTTTATTGAGTGAATAATCTTTACCTAATATGGGTATATCACTATTACCTTTAATGTGTACAAATTCTTTATCTAGTAAATGTTGTAGATAATCATTAAAACTACAACTAGTCATATTTTTATTAGAAATGTATACTTTTCCTTTATTAATTCTTGTATATGGCATATGTAATTTACTTAATACGAATCCATTAGTATTACGTTTCTTAGTTAATTTTGTATTTATTTTATTCTTTTTAAATAAAAATAATCTCATAACTCTTCTAATATTTGTAAATGTATTAGAATCCCAATTTTGCGATTGTATATACAAAAAAAACCTCGTTAATACTCTACATAAATTGAAACCAAAGTTGAATAATATATTGTAATATAAACCAGTTATTATATAATTCGTCGATGATACATCATTAAATAATAATAAAAATAACTCTAACATATAACCACCTATACTCACATGCTTACTCATCTCACAAAAACAACGTGTCAATGATAATGTTATATACGGAGTAAAATCATTCAATATTAACTCACGCATACCACGCATCCTGTAACGCATCACATTCGATAATATACACATACCACCACTTATAATACGACCTGAAGTCCAATCCTTCCTACTATCTTCACCTCCACCTTCTACTACAGCCTTGTCTTTCCACTCGCCGTGGTGGCCTCCTCTATTTACTTCCCCCTCCGCTTCCCGTAGATCAGCTCCGGGTTTTCCACTTCCACTTGTGGTTACATCCAACACATCCTTAGCACCATCTTCCATCATTCCCATGATGGATGATCCATCTCTACCTTCACCCTTCGCTTCCCTGAGATCAGCTACGGGTTCCACCTGAGGTCCAATCCTTATCTCCACCTTAGCACCATCTTCCATCATTCCCATGATGGATGATCCATCACTAACTTCACCACGATCTCTGGGAGTGGCTTTACTCTTTAGAGATAGGTAATTGGAAGAGCTGTCTGCAAGACCAACGGTGGTTGTAACCTCAGGTGGAGAGGCTCCACGCCGAGTGGAAGAAGAGTTGGTAACTTCAGGTGGAGTTCCACAATGTATTAAATATTGTACATTATTGACGAGTATTTTTTTGATGATTTTATTGATATATTTTTGAATGGTATTGCATACTAGTAGATTATAGTGTGTGGATATATTGGTGATAAGATCGATCGCATAGGGTATAAAAGAGTAATGATTTGATGCATTAGTGATTTGTATTGTATGTAATATAGATTTGAGTATAATGATAATATTATTATAATCATGTTGATAAATAAGATAATATATAATATTAATAGTAAATTTAATTAATATTTTAATAAATCGATCGAAATAAATACATGGATATTTAATAGTATTAATAATAATCCATAATTTAATAATATTATTAATAATATTATCATTATTAAGATTAATAAAATTAATATAATAATTAATATAATGATTAATATTAATAGATAATATAGATAGGAATAAAAAGATATAAAATGATATAATATCAAATGTATTATTATATAAATGTAATATAATTATAGTTGATAATATATCTTTAATTATAAAATAATTATTATTTAATGAAATTTTTATAGAATTAAATTTTATAAAATTGACATCAGTAATAAAAAATTATTTATATAATATAATATAAAATTATAATTACATAAATTATTAAATAATAATTTATATAATTTATATTTATATTTATATTTATATTTATTTTTATATATTAAATTACCATATTTTAATATATTTAAATCTATAAATTTATAAAAATTTTTTCTATTTATAATACGATTTATAAATTTATATATAAATTTATAATTTAATTTATATATAGATAATTCTATTATTTTTAATAATAATTTTCTTATTTCTATATTAGAATATAATAATTTATATATTAATTCATTTATATTTATATTATTTAATATATTATATTCATTTATATTTAATAATTTTATAATTACTATTAATTTATATTTATATGGTATATTTATTAATTTATTTGTAATTAACCATATTTGACATGTAATACATATCAATTCATCATATATATATATATTTAATTTATCATTATTTATTATATTATTTATATATATTGTTATATTATTTATATCTTTATTACATAATTTTAATTTATATATACCAATTTGTATTAATCTTAATCTCCAATATATATATTCATTATTATTATCATCTATATCATTTATAATATATCTTAAATATAATTCTATCTCCTCATTCAATCTATCCATACAATATAATAATTTTATCATTAATTCATATGATAAATTTAATATATTTAAATTATATCCAGTCTCAACCAACCATATACATATATTAAATAATAATTTCATTATTATCATATCTATACCATCAAATATAGCCTCATCATTTATTATCATATTTATATACTCTAATGATATATCATCATCAACATCTGTTAAATCTAATGAAGATTTACACTCAATATTACATCTGTCTTCGTCTTGCAGACAGCCTCCACCTGAGGACTTCCACTCGCCGTGGTGGCCTCTTCTATTTACCTCCCCCTCCGCTTCCCTGAGATCAGCTACGGGTTCCACTTGAGGTCCAGTACTACACTTCATTCCATAACTACCTTCTACTCCACTTGAATTCCTTCTTGCTCTTTTCGTCTTGCAGACAGCTCCTCCACTTGAGGTATTCCACTCGCCGTGGTGGCCTTCTCTATTTATATACCCCTCAAACTCCCAGAGATCAGCTACGGGTTCCACCTGAGGTCCAGTACTACTCTTCATTCCACTCGCCGTGGTGGCCTTCTTATTTACCTCACCTCGACTCCCATAGATCGTCTCGGATAATTCGCCACGATCTCCGGGAGTGGCATTACCGTTTACGGGGAGGTAATTAGAAGAGCTCTCTGCAAGAGGAACAGACGTGGATTGGACCTCAAGTGGAGGAGAGCTGTCTGCAGGACAACGAGAGTTGGATTGGACCTCTAGTGGAGAGCCTCCACTGCGAGTGGAACATAAAGTTGTAACATCAGGTGTAACTTCGGATGGAATAGGTATGGAATGATTATCAATTGGAAGTTGTATATTATGATTTATGTTATAAGTTTGTTCTTCCGGGTAGAATTCACTTGTTCTTCCGGGTAGAATTTTTATGTTCTTCCGAGTAGGTTTAGAAGAAGATGTAGCATATACCTTTATACCAGGTATTCCACTCGAGGTTACATCCAACACGATCTTAGCACCATCTTCCATCATTCCCATGATGGATGATCCATCACTAACTTCATCACCACCACGATCTCTGGGAGTGGTTTTACTCTTTAGAGATAGGTAATTGGAAGAGCTGACGGCAGGATGAAGAGAGTTGGATTGGATTTCAGTTGGTGGAGAGAGGTGGACTTCAGGTGGATTATAATGAATTTCGGTATGATTATCAGAGTGTCTATCTTCTACATTCTCTTCATTATCATTAGTATCATTGTGTATAGTACGATTATTAATAGCTCTGGATAATATGAGAGCAATTTTAAGTACTTTCTCTTGATGTATATCAAGTTTATGGAGTGCTAAAATATCCTTTAAACCATTAGGATCAATAAGATCATATTTAGTTATTAAACAATTTAAACTTTTATTCTTTATTAAAGTTTCAACCTTATACCTAGTAATATTGTAGAATCTATTAAGCTCTATTAAAACCTCATTATTATATCCAGTATCCAATACAATACCATTACTCAAATCTGTATCACTACATGTAGTAGATGATAAAGAATCTATACCATACATTACAACCTTTTATACCACACTCTATTAATAATGTGTGGAATACCCACACCATGACCCACGAATTATACAAATTGTATCATGTCTATCAACATATATATATTAAATCCAACACATCTACACATTTTATACATATATTTATTCATACATTATATTAATTATTATATAAACAATTTAATTTTCATATCTACATAATCATTAATTGAAGTCCAATCCACCTCTCATTCTACTACAACACTCTCTTCGTCTTGCAGACAGCTCCTCTATTTATCTCCCCTTCCAGCTCCCGTAGATCGCTTTCGGGTACTCTAGTTGAGTTCTGTTCCTCCGGGTAGAATTCCTGTTCTTAGGGGTTGAACTATCTTCGTTCTCCCGAGTTTATATTTAATTGGAGAAAAATTCATCGATCCTCTTAGTGTAAATTATATAAATTAAATGCTACACATCGTGCACTTGATATCTGTTCGTAAAACCAATATAGCAATCAATGGGAGCTCATCATCCACCTGAGGTTACAATCACTGTCTTCTCCATCTTCTTTTCCACTCGCAATTCCACTTCTCTTCGTCTTGCAGACAGCTCTCCACCCGAGGTCGTCCTGCCGTCAGCTCTTCCAATTATCTATCTCTAAAGAGTAGAGCCACTCCCAGAGATCGTGGCTGAAGTTAGTTATTGGACCTCAGGTGGAGACCTCAAGTGGGACCCGTAGCTGATCTCAGGGAAGCGGAGGGGGAAGTAAATAGAGAAGGCCACCACGGCGAGTGGAATGACCTCAGGTGGAAGACATCTCAGTCATACTTCCTTCGACAGTCGTTTCACTCCTTCTACTCGTTCGTACTCACTACGTTCGTCTTAACTTCATTCATATATATATAAAATAATTAGATTATTTGGAGATAAAGTTTCCAAAGGTCCATACTTCCATGAATTTGATGGAGAATTGAGGTTGTAATGATAATTGATCATTACCGAATGTATCGCTAACACCGGATGTACCGGATATGAATCCTTGTCCGATTGAGATGGCGGGTTGTTCTCCACCACCGATGATGATATTATTATCATTAGAGAAGATGAAGCATCTATTTTTTGATTTGGATCTATATATTTTGATATTATTATCATTGATAAATTTGAATACGAGTGTTTCACCGGATCCATAGAATTTAAAATTAGAATAGATGGGTCCAGTGAAGGCACCAAATTTAGATCCATCAGAATCTTGTATAATAATTAGGCAATTATTTTGTTTATCTAATTTTTTATATAAAGTTTGAAATGAGATACCATCATGATCGATTTCAAATGATAGATTCCATTCTCTGATAGCAATACTTGGTGGTAGATTTTTGACTAATTCGATAATCATTGGTGATGTTAATATATTACTTTTTTTTGATATTAATTCATGATCTAATATACTTATAATATCTTCATGTATAATAGAGTTATGCATTTCCCATTTTGTTTCATTATTATCATTATTATATGACCAGCTATCAATTAAACTATTACTAGAGAATGGTATCCTTGTTATTCCAATGCGATTTGGTATTATAACTTTAGTTTTATATAAATCTAATATATCCATTAATAAACTTGTACATTTATGTGCTAAATCTTTATTAAAAAAACCAAATAATACTGATACAAATTGTTGTGATGTACCTTTTGTATTACGTATATCTTGTATATGTTTTTGTTGATATGGGATAGTATTTGTAATACGTGTATTATCTAAAGGATTATTTATATTATTATTTGCATCATCTGATGATGTATTATCAATAGGTGTAGATGTATTGTTATCATTTTTATTATTTATACTACTAAAAATTTTTCCCTCACTTCGTTCGTTAACATCAGAACGTTCTTTTCTATTATTTTTTATCTTACCTTTAATAGATGAGTTATTAGATTTCATAACATTATTATTATTATTCTTTATTGATCCAGCATATGATTTACTCTTTATATATCCAGGTGATATAGATGTAGATGATAATGCAATATTTACAGCTGAAGTAAGTTTATATAAACCTGTAGTTATTAATGATGATGTAGAATATGATTTAATCCTATCATTATCATATTCTTTAGATGATTTAACAATAATTTGTAAAAAACCATTACAACGTATATAATCTAATGATGTTAATTCATCTGATGGACCACCTATACAACCACATTCTATTATATTCTGTAAATCTATATGTACTTGATATAAACCACTTGCTTTTTCATCTACTTTTATATCACGTAAATCTGGTTCAAATGTTAATGATTCACGTGTTAATGTTAATGAACCCAATATCGAATTCGATAATATACAATATTGACACGTCTCTCTAAATATTATAGATTTACTTAATGAATCACTCGATGATATATCCGGCTCTGATCTTGTACTCGAATTTGAATCATAACTATATGCAGATAATACAGCCTCCTTTATAGCACCCGGTTTTATTATCAAATTCTCATCAGGATATTTCATAATTATAATCTACATCTTAAAATATCTATTATATATCATTTAAAATCTATACAATAACCACTTTCTTATATACAATACAAAAACAACAACATTCAATTCTATTTTAATCCACACCACAATATCCACTACACTTCATTACACATCATTATATACTCTACATCATCTTCTATTATCAATATCCATTATATTATTATTCATTTATCTATATCACCATAACATCATCATACCCCAAATCTTACGTCTACATCTCTCACACATACCCTATACTCAATTATACAATTATCATTCATATAATACTATACAATCATAAACTCATATATACATATATATAAATATATATTTAATATATTATACACGCTTAAATCCATTAGACAATAAATTTAATAACAATTCACGACGATTCTCATGACCCAACTTCTCCCACTCATCTATATATATATATTTAGTATTCCAACCAGATTTCTTAAAATGATCAATCAATCTCATCGAATCACCAATTATTATCTTATAAGAATCTATACTATTCACACCCTCATCACCAGTCAATGGCGTCCACCATTTCAATAAATCTTCATTAGGTATACATATAATCACAGTATTATGAACATTCTCATCCTCTTCTATCACAAAATGACCCATATATACCTCAGTCACACGAGGATCAGCAGATAATATACCCAACTCATCCAAAACACTCTAAAATGAAATTAATTTTTATATAACACAAACAAAGGGAAAGAGCAATGTTAACAACACTTGAGGTCCAATCCTACATTCCTTCGTCTTGCAGACAACTTCTCCACCCGAGGTTACAACCACTGTTCCACTCGGCGTGGTGCCTTCTCTATTTAGTTCTCCCTCCGCTTCCCTGATATCAGCTACGGGTTTTCCACTTGAGGTCCAGTACTACACATCCTTAGCACCATCTTCCATCATTCCCATGATGGATGATCCATCACTATTTTCACCACGATCTCTGGGAGTGGCTCTGCTCTTTAGAGATAGGTAATTAGAAGAGGCTCCATGCAATGGGAACGAGAGGAGGATTGGACCTCAGGTGGAGTGGATTGGACCCCGAGTGGAGTTCAAACATTAATGTTAAATATATGTTATGAACTAACTTTGAGTGTGATGAATGTGGTGGTATCTTTGAATTCTGTGCATAATTGATCTTGTTTTTTGAACCAGTAATAGCATGGTAGATTTTGAAGTGAGTTTTTAATATCTTCATGACCATTATAGAATCCATTAATTAACATATTGATATAAATTTGATATACATTTCTATATGTATCAGCATTTAATGTGGATTTAATATCTTTATATTTATCTAATTCTTCAATTATATTTGTAAATTTAATCTCAAAATTATTATTCATTATACCATAATTCGATATTACAGATAATAAATTCACCTTATGCTTTATATCTAAATCATTAAAATTAAATTTCATACTCAATTCATCATCAATTATTAATGACATTAAATTACTCAAATCACTATTCTTTATTGATAAATCAATCATACATGATACCACATCCACTATATTATCCACATACATAGAATTATCACCAATCTCCAATTTACTCATAAACCTAAAAGAATTATATATCTAATTTCAACTCAAATCCACCGTAGGTCTTGCAGACAGCTCTCCACCTGAGGTTACAACCTTGCGTTCTCCTGCAGAGAGCTTCCTTATTTACTTCCCCCTTCGCTTCCCATAGATCGCTTCCAGGTTCCACTTGAGGTTAAGTTCTAATCTCGACGAGATACGTCTAAAGTGACGGAATCCATACTTGTTCAGATATCTCAATGAGGATAACATGAAAACGAATGACATCTCTTCATTCCAATACAATCATCAAATACCTCTTCAATGAGATATTGACATTTAAATTTCATTAAATAATCATTCTTCAATCTTCATGAGTTTCCCCAGAAATTGAGGATTTCCTTCAAATTTTGGTAGTAAAAATGAAGTAATGAAATTAGTGATTGGACCTCAAGTGGAGAACCCGCAGCTGATCTCAGGGAAGCGAAGGGGGAGGTAAATAGAAGAGCTCCATGCAATGGGAAAGATGGACCTCAGGTTGTGTGTATGTAAATAATAAACGAACCAATTGATGAGTCTTTTGAATAGTAGTTCATGTTTGATTCTTAATTTGGTAAGGATATTGATGATACCGATGATGACCTGGATTGATTGATGATGATGAGATGGATATAACTAACATTAATATGTATATTTTGGAAATCAGTTTCTAATATTTGTAAAAGGATATCTTTAATTAATTCATTTGGGAATAATTTACTATGATTAATATTACATAATAAAATATATAAATCCCTATAAAAATAAATAATAATAATTTAATCAATCAAAATATAAAAAGAGATTTATGCTCACATACAGTAGTATCCACTCCACCTCTCTTTTCCACTCGCCGTGGTGGCTCTTCTATTTATCTCCCCTTCCAGCTCCCATAGATCGCTTCCAGGTATTCTACTCCCACTTGAGGTCTGTTCTTAGGATGATGAACTCCTATCAATTAGTTTAATGGTTTTAATGGTTAATATCATGTGTATATTTACAAGTTTTTAATTTGGATAATTATGACCAAGGGGACCGAGGAAAATTTTTTGATAATTTTCAACCCGGAAGAACGAAAATACTTCAACTACTAAGAACAATGATAACACTGGCCACGATCTCCGGGAGTGGCTTTACTCTTTAGAGATAGATAAATAGAAGAGGCTCCAAGCCGAGTGGAATGCGAGGTTGTAACTTCAGGTGGAGTAGATAATAATGATGTAAAAAATATAAAGAACGAACTTGGGTTGTAATTGTTTTAGATATGTTTTTGAATGATTGATAATAATTTCATCTAATAATGATGATGGTTTATAGTTATTATTTTTAGGTAATTTAAGATTATATTTTGATATTTGTAATAATTTAATATAATTTTTAGAGAAAATAAATTTTGGTATAAGTATATTTAATATTGTATCAATTAATATTAATTCATTATTATTATATGAATAAATTAATAATGATATCAATTCATTATCATTTAATGTACAATAATGTAATAATAATTTCATATTTAATACATCTATTATTATATTCTTATTATATCTAGATGATCTCAATAAATAAATCAACTTCCTTATCGGTAATATTTTCAATAACCTCTCAATATCCATATTATCATTCAATATCTCATATAATCTAACACAATCATCCTTAGATAATACCTATATTATTATTATTATTTACACACTTTATACTGAATTCACTCGAGGTCCAACCCACATTTCTTCTCCAACCTCTCTTCGTCTTGCAGACAGCTTCCTCTATTTACTTCCCCTTCCAGCTCCCGTAGATCGCTACGGGTACCACATGATGTTAATTTCTAATCTCGGTGAGTTAAGGATAAAGTGACGGAATCAATGTTTGTCAGGATATCTCAATGAATATAAATTGGATTGAAGTGAGGATGAGTAAATCCAATACAATCATCAAATTCCTTTTCAATGAGATATTAACATATTAAATTCATCTAATAATCACCCCACAATCTTCATGAGTTTCCCCAGAAATTCAGGATTTCCTTCAAATTTTAGGGGTAAAAATGAAGAAGTAGAAGTCAGTGATGTAACCTCAGGTGGAGACCTCAAGTGGTCCCGTAGCTGATCTCTGGGAAGCGGAGGGGGAAGTAAATAGAGAAGCCTCCACGGCGAGTGGAAGATAAGGTTGTAACCTCAGGTGGAAGTGGAACCTGGAAGCGATCTACGGGAGCTGGAAGGGGAAGTAAATGGAAGAAGCTGACGGCAGGACGAAGATATGTGGATTAGACATAAGGTGTAGGTATCATTACAATGTTTTATGTAATGATATGATTGGTATGGTTCAACTTACAAAGAGTAGTTGTAGATTATAAAAGTTGTAAAGATTGTAGTCATTATTATTGAATTTGGTGAGATGATTGATTAATTTCCCTTCTAATATTAGATTGATTGATTTATTATTCATATTGAATAGATTTAAATATTTTAATAAATTTATACATTGAATTATATTTAATGAATATATAACATCTATTATATCATTTGATTTCAATGATTTTAATGAATTTAATATATTCATTAACCATTCATTTATTATTACATTATTATTATCATTACACTCTACAAAATCTATTAAATCTATACATTTTCTTCCACTTGAGGTTACAACCACCGTTCCACTAGGCGTGGAGCCTCCTCTATTTAGTTGTCCCTCCGCTTCACGTAGATCAGCTACGGGTGATGAATGATGAGTACTTCCATCAATTCTAAATGTGTAATCAATTATATTAATTAATTGACCAAGAGTATAATCAGTTAATTTCATATTGATTATATTGATCATATTATTAATACAATTGGGTATTAATTCATTTATATTTGAAATGTTTGTTAAACAATTATAAATATTTATAAAATCATCAGTATCATAATTATTTAAATTATTCCCAATATTATATTGCCATATATATTCAATTATACTATTACTACAATTTAATATATCATCATTAACCTCTACCCTATTCTGTAACATTAATATACCATCAATTATATTCATTATTATTATACTATTCAATATACTCTCATCATTATTATTATTCATCCTCTTTATATTATTCATCGTATATCTAAAACTACTCAATATAAAATACATCATCTCCTTATCATCACTATTACTCATCACTATCATCAACATTCTCGACCACTTCTCCATATCACTACAATTCATCACCATCATCCTAAAAATTATAATATCAAAATTATATCAATGTAACAACTCCAACGAATATAGTAAATGATACAATTGAGGTTCATCTTTTCCACTAGGCGTGGTGCCTCCTCCATTTATTTCCCCTTCCAGCTCCCGTAGATCGCTTCCAGGTTCCACTTGAGGTTATAAACTAATCTCGACGAGATATGACTAAAGTGACTGAATCCATGTTTGTTCGGATATCACAATGAATATAAATTGGAATGAAGTGAGGTTTCTTAAACTAAATACAATTATCAAAAACCTATTCAATGATGTATTGATATCAGAATTACATCTAATGTTCATTCCATAATCTTCATGAGTTTCCCCAGAAATTCAGGATTTCCTTCAAATTTTGGTAGTAAAAATGAAGTAGTGAAAATAGTGATTGGACCTCGAGTGGAACCCGTAGCTGATCTCTGGGAAGCGGAGGGATAACTAAATAGAAGAGGCCACCACGGCGAGTGGAAAGACTTCAAGTGGAAGTGGAACATCGGATGTGTGTCTAAAATACCTGAGATGGTCATCTAGGATAAGTTTGCATTTGGAAGGTAATTTGAGTTTGTATAGATAATCGATTGTATTTAAGTCACAATGTTTAATAATTGTGGGTGTTTTATTCAATATTGAAATAATCTATTGATGATGATAATAAAATTATTCTTAAAAACTAACCTGATCATGTAAATCATGTGAATCTATCGAATGTAATTTCAATATATCCAATAAATTTATCGATAATACCAACTTCTTCAAATCATTCATTCTATTATCATTCACCAGCATCTATCATATAAATATTATCAAACTTAAGCTAACGTAGTGAGCACTCCACCCGAGGTCCAATCACTATCTTCACCTCTTCCACTAGGCGTGGAGCCTCTCCTAATTACCTATCTCTAAAGAGTATAACCACTCCCAGAGATCGTGGCGGAAGTTTAGTTATTGGACCTCAAGTGGAATACCCGAAGCTGATCTCAGGGAAGCGGAGGGGGAGGTAATTAGAAGAGGCCTCCACGCCTAGTGGAAAGAAGAGTAGGATTGTAACCTCGGGTGAGTGATACTGCATGATTTAAACGTACATTTTTATATTCAATGAGGTGTTTGATTGCGATATTAATGAGTGGTCCATAGGAGGTATGTAGTGAGTGTTTTCCGATGTAAATGGTTGTATTCCTCAATTCATTGAAGAAGAGCTTATAATCTTGAATGTTAAATTTAGTGGTATTTTCTGGCGATAGACATTTTTCTAAAGTTAAACCTAGGTCATTTAGGGTATTTCCTTCGTCATCTTTGGTGTTGTAGATGGCTTTAGGTATTTTAAGTAATGATAAAATAACACGTTGTCTATTATTATTGTTAATGGGAGTATCATTTGGCAACTTTAAGTCTTTGAACAAAGTGTCCATAGAATTTAAAATATGTCGTTGTGTTTTGTCATTGTTTATTTTATTTATAGCTGAACAGAAGTCATTTAAATTAGTACTGGAATTTCTCAATAATTTTTTAATATTTTTATAAGTATCTATACTCTTTTGTACTACATTGCCTTTAACCATTATAATTTCAACTGAAATCTATACATTTTTCTGAACAATATATCTCATATCATTAGTTTCTATACTATACACTTCCCCATGGGTGTTGGTGTAATACTTTGCCAAAGATAAAAGTAATAGTACCAAATTTTACATCAAATATGGTATGTTTGTGTAAATTATAATTTCATTTATTCTTCAGAGTACATTGGCTGATAGTTTCCTCGAGGATTTAGAAAATCTCGAAAATGAAGGTGATGAAGATGGATACATTGAGGGAGACTTGGTAAAGTTGGAGTATAATGACGATGATGACGACAATTTACCCATAATTGATGCTGTAGAAGAGTATTTTAACGAAAATTGTGCCTCCTGTAACGATTATTCACAACTCGTCAAAGATACCAAACTCAATTCATTCATAGAGGTATGAATCACTACTTAAACAAAGTATATACACATTCATCTGAAGTCCAATACTATTCCTTCTCCAACTCTCTTCGTCCTGATGTCGTCTTGCAGACAGCTCTTCTATTTACTTCCCCTCGGATTCCCTGAGATCATCCTCGGTATGTCTACCCATAACAACAGGTATTTAACCCAGAATAACGTACCTATGGTCTAGTATATGTAACCTCAAGTGGAGAACCTGGAAGCGATCTACGGGAGCTGGAAGGGGAAGTAAATAGAAGAGGCTCCACGCCTAGTGGGAAGACCCCAGGTGGTGTGGATTGGACCTCGAGTGGACAACCATCATTTATTGTGTATAATTATAATATTTTGTTTAGAAAATAAAGGCATTGACATTTGATAAGAATGTGAAGGCTAGTGAGGATGTTTTGATAAATGAGTGTAATACGATGGTGAAGGATATTGATAATGAGATTATAAGTATATATAATTATGTACGCGATATATATTCTAAAAGGTTCCCAAAATTAGAATCTATAGTATATTCTCCATTAGATTATATAGCTGTAGTTAAAAGAGCACAAAATGAAACGGTATTTTGATATATAATAATATATATAATAAATATATAATTAGGATTTTACTAAGATTGATCTAAGTGATCTTTTACCCAATACAATGATCATGGCTATTACTGTAGCCAGTACAATGTCATCTGGATCTTATCTATCAGCACAAATCTTAAATAAGGTACGCCTCAAATAACATCATACCAATCATATAGGCACTCACCGCATGTAATGAAGGAATGCTACTAGAAGAATTCCGCAATAGCGTAAGTACACTTATGAAAATTTTATCATCATAATACACCATTCCACTCGAGGTCCATCCTGCCGTCAGCTCTTCTATTTACCTATCTCTAAAGAGTAAAGCCACTCCCGGAGATCGTGGCAGTGAAGATACTGATTGGACCTCAAGTGGAAGCGGAATACCTGGAAGCGATCTACGGGAGCTGGAAGGGGAAGTAAATAGAAGAGGCCACCACGGCGAGTGGAACATTGGTTGTAACCTCGAGTGGAATGGTATTATAGTGATAATAAACTTCACATTGATAAAATAATCCTTACAATATAGATATTGTTATATTTGGAGAGTAGGATGAGTATGATAGCACCGAATGTTAGTGTGATATTGGGTAGTCCATTGACGGCTAGGTTGATAACTCATGTTGGTGGTTTGAGTAATTTGGCTAAGATGCCTGCACAGAATATAATGTTAATTGGTGGTAATCGTAGGGGTACGATAATACCAGGTATAATATATTCTTGTGAGATTATACAGAATGCTATACCTAGTGTTAAGCATAGAGCAGTAAAACTTGTATCTGGTAAAGTATCATTAGCAGCCAAAATTGATTTATTTAAAGAATATACTAATGGAGAAATGGGTACAATCTATCGCAATTTTATTTTACAATCACTTTTGAAAGTTTGTTTACATCATAATAACATATAATAACCCCATAGGCACAAGAACCACCACCTGCACCACAAAAAAAATCATTACCAGTACCCGATGAAAAAAAAGGTAATAAAAGAGGTGGGAAAAGATATCGCAAAATGAAAGAAAGATATTCCATCGGAGAATATAGAAAACAAGCAAACAGAATCAAATTCAATGAACAAGAAGACGAATATGGGCTCGAAATCGGTACGTACATACAAACATTAAGAAAAACAACCTGTCTTATTCACTCCATCCTCTTTTCGTCTTGCAGACAGCTCTCCACCTGAGGTTACATTCCTGCCGTCAGCTCTTCTATTTACTTCCCCCTTCGCTTCCCTGAGATCAGCTGCGGGTTCTCCACCTGAGGTCCAAACACTACACTTCCGCCACGATCTCAGGGAGTGGCTTTACTCTTTAGAGATAGGTAAATAGAGGATGCCACCACGGCGAGTGGAAAAGATGGACCTCAGGTGGAACGGCGAGTGGAACAGAAGTATAGTGATTGGACCTTGAGTGGACCGTATAAATATTTAGCTGCAAGATCCTATAGAATATATACATATTTATTTCAGGTAGTGGTTTGGGAATGTTGGGTAAATCTACGGGTTATGGTGCATTGGTTATTCAGCCTAAACAGACTAAGATTAAATTACGTATGTTTAATATGGGGTTATTTAATATTTCTTTAGCTAAGAAACGTCAAATGGCTATGCAAAGTAGTGGTACTACTAATGGATTATCATCATCATTGGTATTTACTCCATTACAGGGTATTGAATTATGTAATCCTGATGCTAGTAGACATTCTAGTAAAAAAACAAATACTATATTAGATAATACTGAAGGATTTTTAAAAGTTAATAAACGTAGTGAAATATCGTAAAATGAATGGGGTACATGGGGTTAATTTCCCCAACATATATGGGATTGCGATTATAATATTTCATCACCCCATCACCACCTTTGTGATTCTAAATTAGTTTTATTATTACCATGTAATTTATTGCGCTAAAATTTTATATTTAATATAATCTTCAAACTTACATTTTTCTTTAAATTTGCAACGAATTCAATGCGATTATCTTTACCTTTTATGGGGTCAAATACCTCCAACTAAATTTTTATAAACTAAAATTTATGGGGTAGAAACATACAGCATCCTTTGCAGCATCAACCTCATAAGCCTATAATGTGGGGTACAATAAATCTAAAGTTAAATACCCTATTGGAATCTACAGCAAATCTCAATTTCTTCCCAGCAAACCATGAACCATCAGCTAAATCTAAAAAGTTGTGCATATAAATAATGATATTCAATATACCTTCATCTGTATCATCCGGTACTTTATTTATCAACTTCTCATCACGTGATATCGATGATAATCTCTTAGTAAAATCGGCTAAACGATCCATAATCTAATAATAAATATGGGGATAATTATCAAAAATTCCCCACATACATTTTTCTTGGGTAATTTTTTCATTTGTTTCCTAGTCTTGTAATCTTTCATTTTATAATCATCAAATGTATGCGAATATCCCTTATCTGATTGATTATCAACAGTATCAGATGACTCCCTTAAACGTTTCTCAAGCATTTCAATTTCATTTCTCCTATCCTCATCAGATGGAAGGTCGTCAGTATCCTCTTCCTTCCCACTTGAGGTCTTTCTACTAGGCGTTCCACCTGAGGTCCTTTCTTTCCACTCGCCGTGGAGGCTTCCTTTATTTACCTCCCCCTTCAGCTCCCGTAGATCACTTTCGGGTACTCCTCCACTCGAGGTTACATCCTCATTACCTTCTCTTCCGCCACGATCTCCGGGAGTGGATTTACCGTTTACGGGGAGTGAATTAGAGGAGCTGTCTGCAAGACCGACCTCAGATGTAGAGTTGTTTGCATCCCCATTATTTAGAGTTATTGTGTTTTTGGAAAAATGTGGGTCATGTATTAGATCATGTGCATTTTTAATTTTGGTCTTTTCATCAGTTTCGTCGTCACAATCATCACCAAATGATAATAAACATTTCTTTCTGTAATTAAAATGTTTAATGGGGTAAAAATTTTAGACAAACTTTGTACTCAGTGCAACATTAACTTCAACCTCTTCAACTTCGTCATCACTATATGTTGTATTGTCAATCAATCTTGGTATAATATCAGGGAAAGGATTATTCAAAACCTATATGGGGGTAGTGTTGAAAATTCATTTTATATTAAATGTTAATTAATTACCTCTACACTAATAATCTTTGGTGGATTTATAGGCCTATCATTACTCTTATCAATCTCACATTCACTAAGCTTCATCAAATTATATACAGTATGACCCTCCACTTTACCAAATAACGTATATTTACCATTCAAACAATCAGCCCTTTCTATAAAAATAAATAATAAGAATTCATCATACACATACCAAGAGTTATAAAAAATTGACTGTTGTTACTACATTTACCACCCGTATTAGCCATACCAACCATACCTATAGTTATGAATATCCACCGAAGATTAGAAAACATTATCTTTCCTCTACCTTCGCCACGATCTCCGGGAGTGCTATACTCTTTAGAGATGACTAATTGGAAGAGCTGTCTGCAAGACGAAGGAAAGGTGGATTGAAACCTCAGGTGGAGAGCCTCCACGGTGAGTGGAACGGGTGAATCAACTTTCTTAACGTACCTCTGTATCTGAATTTGAGCCTAGAGTGTGTTTCATTTTCGAAAGGTTCACCATATATGGATTCTCCGCCTATTGAAGTTATATGTGTGAAATATTTGGATTACCATTTCCGGTACCGGTAGGATCACCAGTTTGTATTAAGAACTGCGGTATAATGCGATGAAAAATGCAATTATTGTAGAATCCTTCTATACATAATTGTACAAAATTACGTGCAGCTTTTGGACACTGTGTGCTCCATAATCTGATATCAAGTTCACCATGTGACGTATTGATTATAACCCTTCCACGACATGGTGGCTCTAAACAATAGACTTCTGACATTAATAATAATAGTATTTATATTTAAAACTACTTCACCATTAATAAAGGGTCAATCCCACATGTACATTACAAATGAGTAGACGAATGTATACTCTACACATAAACACAACTGATGCGCCACATATAACAAATAAATTTAATACAATATTCACCATTTATAAATTTAATCATTGTATTTCGTTCTTGTATAATTAAGACTCCTACTTTGAGCTCTTATCTGATATCCATCCTGGATTCCGTAATACTCCAATTCCACATCATCGTTCTCCATTTCAATACATAAAGGCATATTCTATATATACATATATTATCATTTATAATCGGAAACGTCATCATATACTTCACCTAAGTCCAATCTAACCACTCTTTCTCTTCCACTCGAGGTCGTCTTGCAGACAGCTCTTCCAATTACCTATCTCTAAAGAGTAAAGCCACTCCCGGAGATCGTGGCGATGATGGAGGTAGTAGGATGTAACATCAGGCGGAACCCGTAGCTGATCTCAGGGAAGCGGAGGGGGAAGTAAATAGAAGAGGCTCCACGCCTAGTGGAATGACCTCAAGTGGAGAAGCTGTCTGCAAGACGACCTCGAGTGGAAGTGGAAGAAGAGTAGGATTTGACCTCTAGTAAAGTGGGAAATTTTCTATTGTATAAACATACCCCATCGTTGTATAAGAGTATTAGATCGTCTAGTTTGATTTTAAAGTGTTTGCTGCATATGATTTTGACATCTCGTATAGTTGCTGTTGGTGGTAATTTTTTAAAGATGGGGTCTTTTGTTAGGCTATCTGAATCACCATCTGGTATTAATTGTAATTTAATCAATTTGGTTATTTTAGATATAGTGGTAGTGGATTTCTCTTCATTTATGTAATGGATTGATCTTAAACGATCAATATGTCTCATATTATTACCATAACTCATACTTGTTTGATTATATAATTTGGAATCTTTATCTGCTAGCATTATATAATAACGTTCTGCATTTATTCTTTCAGTCTTTGTAATTTCTGATCCATTGAGTACTTGTAGGTTAGGGAATAATGAAATTAAAACCTGTCTGTCTATATTTGATGATGATTGATGTTCTATAGTATTCAATTTCAATCTTAATGATTTTAAATTTATAAATATATATGATATCATATTTATATATATCCAATCTGATATATAATTATCATCTAAATTCAATTCATGTAATGAATTATGTGGCATATGGTGTTTTTTATCCTCACAAATATCTGAATCATATGGGGTGGATTTAGAAGAATTTTCCTCTATATTACAACTATATTTACTATATAGATTTATAATATCATTATATATATCTACAGTATTGTTATAAATACCCCCATATTCACCCCCTTTACCCCATTCATAACCATGGGGTATATATGTACATTTCAATTTATTATTTGATAAATTAAGTTTCTTTAGATTAAAACATTGGAATATTAAATTAAAAATACTATACCAATTCCATATATAATTACCACTAAGATCTAAAGATGTTAAATTAGTGGGGTAAATTTCCGATTTTAAATCATAATAATAATTATTACATAATGATAATGATATTATATTATCACTATTATAATCAACTAATCTAAATATATAATCCAATGATATCATTGTATAATTTAAACTTAAATATTTTAACCCCATATTAAATTTAAATAATTTACCCCATGAATCGAATTTGAATAAATTACCCGACAAATCAAGTATTTCAAGATTAGATAATATTGATATTATGGGGATAATATCAGATAATTTATATAATAAATTATTATTTAAATATAATTCACCAACACGTGGAAATTTATAATTAATATTATTATTAATAATAGATATCATATAAGATGATAAATCTATAATATATAAATTAGATAATTCATTATAAAAATCTATAGCATCAGATTTACCAACAAATTCTATTTTCTTATCCCCATTTATATAATTATCCCCATCCCCATTTAATTCATTATCTGATTCATTATATATATAACGTTTAATAATAGCATCATTAAAACTAATACCAATATTAATATCATTAATATATACCAATGAACATGAATTATTAAATTTATTCAATAAATTCATAATATCAATATCAATATTACCATAAACATTATACAATTCATCCTTAATCAACTCCAATAATAATAATCTACCACTCTCAAAATAACCCATACCATTATGATCACCTATAAACATACCATCCCACTCTATACCCAATACATCATATAAACATAAAGATTTATCCATCATAGATTCCATCCCTTCACCTAAGGTTACAACCTTATCTTCCTCTTGTAGACAGCTCTCCATTTGAGGTCCAGTCCTGCCGTCAGCTTCTTTATTTACTTCCCCTTCCAGCTCCCGTAGATCGCTTCCAGGTATTCCACTTCCACTTGAGGTTACATCCTCACTACCTACTTCACCTCCACTACCATCACCTTCGCCACGATCTCCGGGAGTGGCTTTACTCTTTAGAGATTGGTAATTAGAAGAGGCCTCCACGGCTAGTGGAACAGAGGTAGCTATAACCTCAGCTGGAGAGCCATCACGGCCAGTGGACGACAAAGCGGATTGGACCTCAGGTGGATATGTTATGGATGTGGTATCGGTAATGGTATCATTATTGAGATTATTGAATGAGATGGTACCGGATCTTGATCTTTTATCTTTGAATCCGATGATATTAGTGTTATTTAATTTACCTATCCATAAAATGGTTCCAATATTGTTATCATTGTTATGGACGCGTTGACCGATTACAAAATTTGACATTTTTTTATAGAAAATAGAAATTTATATGAAAATTATTAAATTTAAATAATTATTACTACATTTAATCAATAGAAATTGATATTTTATTTATTTAAGCTGCATTTTCAGACTGATGAGCAACTGGCACATGTTGACACGTACTGGAATTTAAGACATTTAAAAAAAAAACAAAAATTAAAAAAAGTAAATTATT
>JAIQCW010000219.1:0-17727 GCA_020283715.1 Cytauxzoon felis
CTAGAGTGTAATAGATCTTTTTTTCTTTTAAATGATTGTAATCTTAATACTATTTGTACGCATTTGAATGAAATTTCGAATTATCTTGAGGAATCTAATCAATATTTATCTATTAGTAAAGCGTCTTCTCAAACTCGTGTTATGGATTCTATTCTTCATTCTAATTTAAATCAATGTCTATTAGATGTTTATTATGATTATTTTTCAGATCCGTCGAAATTTTTATTTTTTTCTTTATCCTTTATTATCCTTATCTTATTTAAATGTCATGTAGTCAATATTGATAGAGATGTAGTATCCTCTTATTTATTATTATTTATTTTTAGTATATCATCTGCTATTTATATTCACATATTAACATCTGAATCTGTAAATTTATTTGATTGTTCATGTGATAATCTCGGTTTTAGTGTTAACCTTCTCTTATTGGGAGGATTGATTATTAATATGTTTGCCGTATGGTTCTTCCATATCATTGATTATGTCAGTGTAGTCCGCTCACATAGTACTTTGGTTAATCGTTTGAGTTCATATAATCTTGATTTATCACCTATATCATTATTTATTTCTCTATTAACATCTATAAAATCAGATATAACTGGTATAATGTCTATATTAACATTTGATGAAAGTATATATAATTCTACATATAGTGTAATGAGGAACAATGTGTACCCGGAGGGTTACGTTAAATACAGTGCTGGATTGAACAAGACGTATAAAGACTTCATAGACGAACTAAAAGATGGTTTGAAAGAGGCTAAAAGTGATGATATACATAAATTGCTGGACGTATTATCGTTTTCATTGATTGGTGAAAATAATCTGCAAAGTTTGATAGAATCTAAAGGTTATCATAATTCTGAATCATTGTTGAATCTAAATTTGTTATATTCGGTTTGGGAATCGAATGGTATAATTGATGATTCATTTTTATATACATATTATTTACGTAGTTTGGTGTTGAGTAATTTTTCAAATTATGCTAGTAAATTATCTGGTAATAGTTTAGATGTGATAAATTCCAAGATGTTATGGACAGAATTTAGTAATTTAGAATATAAATTGTTACCATCACGTTGTTTATCGACGGTATCAAGATATAATTTATTATTGAAAGAGCAATTTAAATTTTTGTATGAAAAGTTTGAAGCTGAATATCTATCGCTATGGTTAACATTTCAGAGTTCAATTATATTTCAACAGCATCCTAAAGAGTCTAATATATCATCTATATCAAGATATCGTAATGATTTGGAATTATCAAATAGTGATAAGGAATCTATATATAAGTCACGTCCTTTATTATATTTAGAAAAATTGAATGAATTGCTATTGGATGTTACATTATTCCCAGATAATATCAAAAAATATTTGGAAACTTATCCTCCACCTGATGATACATCTAGAATTACTAGGAAGACATATCGTAAAGATACATTAACATTTAAATTATTGTCAGATTATATTGATGAATGGAAGGGTTATAAACTTTCATATTGTAATAGAACATCACGTAATTTCAAGTCTACTTGTATAGCAGTAGTTAATAAGACTGTAAGTTTAATAATGGATAAAGTTGGATGTTATAAACCTAAAGAATTAGTTTATGAAAATCTATCGAAATATATTTTAAGTTTGGAATTGGATTCATTTATTGGTACATGTATCTTCTCAAATTCTATGCCGATTGGTAATAATAAAATGGTTACTGTAGATGAAAATTTAGTTATAGATGAAGTTGATGTTGGTGAATTGTCATTTGATATAAATGATATTCATATAAATGGTGATGTACAAGCACGTAGTAAATATATTTTGTCAAATGCAATTAAAAGTCAAGATAGATTATATAAGGGTAGTTATTTATCATCGTTATTAACGCTGGGATTATATACAATATATTCTGGATTGCCTATGACTCCTACACTATTGAATTATATCGTAGGTAATTTAAATTTAAATGTTTAGTAACATTAGCTATACTAATTTAATTTAAATTCTTTAAAATTTATGTTGTATGTTATATATATCTCTTACCACTATACCTCCTCATAACTATGTACATCACCATTTATAAATTGTAATCGTCTTGTATATATCTTATAATAAAAATGTCAATGAAAGAATTGGATACAAATTTACAAGAATTAAAAGAGTGTTTTGTAGATGTTGTAGGTAACAAGACAAAGTTGGATCGATGTTTAGTTTTAGTTGAAAAGTTAAAGCTATTATTATCAGAATTTCATTCAAGATCAGACGAAAATTTGTCAGAATTATTGTTAAAAACACGAGATATATTAGAAATTGGTGCTTTATTATCTGTTGAAAATAAAGATACAGAAGCATTTAAAAGTTATTATTCACAATTACAACCAATTTATTTCGATTTCAACTTGAAAAGTGATAAAACTACAACTATATTAAGTGTATGGATGTTACATTTAATTAGCGAGAATAGAATCGGTGATTTGTATGTACTAATGGAAAGAATACCACAAGATATACTCAATGATGAAAAGATATCATATGTAATCGATCTAGAAAAGAATATGATGGAAGGAGATTTTTTTTCAACTCATTAATAATGAATTCATTATCTCGTGTGATTATTTTAAAACTATTACAAATACAACTAGAAACAAAATCGCGGCTTCTATAGAACTCGCATATAAAAAATTACAGATTAAACACGCAATAAAATTACTTAAACTACAGAATGAACAGGTAAGTGTAATCTCATTATGACAAGTTATCTGAATGAAGATTTATAGCATGAAATCTATAATTTGTATAGGAGTTAATGTCATTTGTGTCATATTATAATCAATACAAGCTACAACAATGTTAGTTTTATATTAGCATCGATATAAATTTATAAATTAGATCCAGATTCATATACATGGCGCGTAATTGGCGATACTATACAGTTTCAAAATGATGTTCCATTAAAGCATGAAATACCATCTAGAGAATTATTATACCAATCTCTAGAATATACAAATGAACTAGAAAAAATTGTTTAACGCTCATTAATGTTTAATAATTTTAATTTACTGGTGATATAGTGGAATGTTTTACATATTATACCGTGTACTATTTCCCGTGGGTGCGGAGTTGAAATATTCTATGAAGATATATATGATTTATGGAAAATAAAACAATGATATAAATCAATTAAAGTAATCATTTTTGTTAGTTTATATTGATTTATATCATTGTTTTATTCCCTGTATTGATCTAGAGATAATATGTAGTACATTATCGAAACCCCCTGATATCATGCAGATTTTCAAATGAATATCTTATATTTATGATGGCTGGAAATCATGTTAGGATGGATTCTTTCACAATTCATATTAAAATTTAATCACTACATGTAGAAGGATGTAATATCCACAGATAGGATGGCTGCTTCTACTCAAAATAATGGTAATGGTTCACCTTTTAAGAAATTCCTTGATGAATTAGCTAAAGATTTCAAAGGTAGTGGTGATTTTTCATTTTATGCAGTAGTCCTTATGTCAATATGTCTGTATATGCCGTACCAATCGGTATCGATAGCCTCCAAGCATTTGACAGTGGCTTTGAATATACCGGAGAGGACTACGAAATTATATTTAACAAAATTTTACTATGCCAAGACCATGTCGAATTTTTTGGGTTCTATATTGATGTTGTTTATACAAATGGTATCATCAACCGATGTATTGAAGATTTTAAGTGTTTTAACATCCTTATCGTTATGTGTAGTTAGGTTTTTATCGCTATACGTGTTTATATCCTCTTCCGAGCCGGCCATATATTATTATTACGTTATGATTTCTTCATCTTTTCTACTTGGAATGTTTGTTACAGCCTTCTATCCATTAATTCCCGATCAAATGAGCATTCTATCTATAACTTTTAAACTATCTCGTCTGATAGTTTGGTTTATACAGATTATATGTGATTTAATTATAAGTAGTCATCCTAAGGCTATGATTATAACACATATAATCAATTATAATCTCGTTACAATTGCCGGAGTTTTCATGTGGAGTTACAATGTGTATAAATCGAATACTAAGAATTCTAATTCTGGAGCCGCAGCTACTCCTCAAGATAATGGAAAGGCTTACACTTCATCAATATGTAATTATGATAAATGTAAATTGGGAGGAAAGGAGCAACGTTGTTTGAGTCTTTGGATGGGAAATATATTAGGGAGACGTCAGGGTTTAAAGTATTATGGATCCAAATGTAAAAAGGAAATAATAGAAGAGCCAACTAAAAATGATGAAGGTGATTATAGTTTAATGCAACATTTTAGAAATGCAAAATCGCCTATATTTTTATGTATATTAGGTTGGGCTACACGTGCCCATTTTATGCCTGGTGTTATACCTTATTCATTACTACCTAGGAGTAAATGTCATTTAATAAATTTGTTTGTGCTACCATTTGCATTGTTTGGGTCAATTTTAATTCATTGTGTAAAAAAGATGTATAAAACCCATGAATTAAGTAAGCCTTGGAATGATTGGTTTTGGCATGCCTCATGGTTTTTATATGTGCCACCTATGTTTATAATTTACATGCTATACTCTGCACTTCATTACAACAATAGTTTAAGCTTTAGGCTTTTGAATAATAGGGTTGTAACTGTGATTATAGTTGCTATTATCTTCCATTCTTGCCTGAATTTAATGGAATCAATAGGATATCCTGGAGTCTCGGGTAATACTAAAGTATGTGATGAAAAAAATAATTATGATCATAAAAAAAATGGTTTGTTATTACTTTCTATAAATTCTCTTGTATCTCAACTATGTACTTCAATTTCTTATAAATTGAGCAGTGGATACCTCTTGGCAAGGAGTACTCACCTTGACACACTACCTAGTTGGAGACCCACAAATCACATGAATAAAATTGAAGCTTTATGTTTTTGGTTATATCAAACACTGGACAAAACTTATATTGATGTAGTTGAAGAATTCAAAGGCAATATTAGAGATTACGTATAATACTCTTAAATATACGCTGGATAAACACTCTATCTATTTTAAATTGTTTGTGTTAATTTGTCTTTAAATAATGTTTACCTATTCAACATCCATCCGAAGTCCAGTCCAACTCTTCTTCCACTCGCCGTTCCACCTGAGGTTACCATCACCGTTGGTCTTGCAGACAGCCTCCTCTATTTACTTATCTCTAAAGAGTAAAGCCACTCCCAGAGATCGTGGCAATGTCTACCCGGAAGAACGTAGATGTTCAACCCCTAAGAACAGGAATTATACCCGGAGGAACAAAAGATGTCAGCCCGGAAGAACGTGACGATAATAAGGTAACCTCATGTGGAAGTGTAATACCCGCAGCTGATCTCAGGGAAGCGAAGGGGAAGTAAATAGAGGAGGCTGTCTGCAAGACCAACGGTGATGGTAACCTCAGGTGGAATGTCTAGTGGATAGTAGAGTAGGATTGGATGGTATTTATGGTTGAATGAAATATTTGAAATGTAGTCGAATAAGGACTTGAATGTAGTATAATTATTGTATTTGTTTAAGATTTAAATATTTAATAAATATATAATTATTTAACAATTTTAAAATTAATTTAATTACCTTTTGTTAATTTGTATTTATTTATTGAGTAAGTGTTTGAGTTTTTGTTTGGTGATTGTTGACATGTGATTGATTTCTTCTTGAGTGAATTGGAAAATATTATCTGGTAATGTGAATCCAAGATCACAATGTAAATTTGGATCGATAATTTCTTGAAAAAAATCATGTGTTAATGCATCTAATGGATTAATACGTTCTTTAGGATCATATTTAAGAAATATTGTAATAAAACTAATAGCATTATCAGGTACATGTCTATGAAATAATCTTCTTAAATCAGTTGGTTTTAAATTAGGGAATGTAACATTATTATAATTTGGATTCATTGCTTGCATTTGTTTTAATGTTGGTGTACCTAATATTTGTATAATTTTAACTAATTGATCTATACTAGTATCACCAGCAAATAATGGTCTACCTAATAATAATTCACCTATAACACAACCTATAGACCATACATCTATAGCTGTTGTATATTCATTTGCACCTAACATTAATTCTGGTGCTCTATAAAATCTTGAACATATATATGCTACACTCCATTCTCCTGTATTTAATTTTTTTGCTGATCCAAAATCACATAATTTTAATACATTTGTCTCAGGATATACCAATAAATTATGAGGTTTTAAATCCCTATGACATATACCCTTTGAATGTAAATAACCAAATGCTCTACATAATTGAAATGCATACAATTTTATCAAATTCACTGGCAAATAATGATATTTCTTAAAATATGAACGCATTACACGATGTACCGTATCCGGCATATACTCCATCACCAAATTCAAATAACGTTGATTCTCACCCTCATTCATACACTCCGTATAATAATAATCACGCAAACATACTATATTCGGATGCATTAACTCACGCATTATACTCAACTCCCTATTCTTATAACGAGGATCCTATAATAATTTCCATATCAATTATAATAAATAATACAATCAAACGCTCCACCTGAGGTTATAGTCCTACTGTCCTTTCACTCTACCTTCCTTTCCCATTGCATGGAGCTCTTCCATTTACTTCCCCTTCCAGCTCCCGTAGATCGCTTCCAGGTTCCACCTGAGGTCCAATCACTACCTCCACCTTCGCCACGATCTCCGGGAGTGGCTATACTCTTTAGAGATAGGTAATTGGAAGAGCTGACGGCAGGATGAAGAGATGTGGATTGGACCTCAAGTGGAGAGGTAGAGAATGTGTAGAGGATGGGATATGCCGATATGTAACAGGTTGTTTAATTAAATTATCGATATAAGATGTAATATTTTGTTGATAATTGATTGAATATAATTAAATTGGATTGGAATTCTCTTACCTGTAGTGTTTTTTTGATAGCGACCCTTTCATTGGTGTGTATATGTATAGCTTCGTGTACTACACCGAATGATCCATTACCGATAATGCGTTCGACCTTGTAAAATTTGTCATGTTCAGGACCTGATTCAGTAATCATTTTAATATTTCACCCGGTAGCATAGAAAAGAAGTGTATTATTTTGTATTAGAATAGTAAAAGTGTATATAAGTGCCCATCATGTATGTGAAGTGTATAATAAATGAGCACCAAAAATGGTTAAATACAATAAATTAACAATGTGAAAATAAATATAACTACTGTTAGGTATTATATAATCGTAATTATTATACGAATTAATGACAAAAGATTTCACATTAAGAGGTGGTTTATACATCAGATGTTGATTATTGGGAAGTATTAATGATGTCTAAATCATTAATTTATTATTTTATTATTAAATAATTGGAATTTTCCAAAGATGTACAGTTAAATTAATTAATCTTATCCTTTCTTTATTATTATTTTAACATTTTTTTCAAAGAATAACAATGTAAGATTAATGAGATTGTAATACGCCGCAACTTTGCAGCAAAAATAGTGAGATCTATTGCTTTACATATTATAAACTATATTTAAGGTTAATTATTACATATTACAATCATTTAAATTACTTTATACATTTTATACTCTTATACACAACTTCATACTATTAACGTGTTTGTTTTTTGTGTTGTTCATTCATTTTATTTGTTTGTATCTTTTTTATGCACCAGCTGTTTCATGTTCATGTAATGATAGTTTAATGTTTATTAAAGTAAATATGTCTACAGATGTCAATTTTACGACCAAATCCTACCGGACTTTTTATGGTAAATTCATATAACAAGATCTATCTTTAAAAATCATTTCTATATTCAGATTCTAATCTAGGCCTACCCGCTAAATTATTACTCAAGGATAAAACTGAATTTTATGGTTATTCAGTTGGATATGTCAATGAAAGTTCAGCCCATCCACAATGCGTAGAGACCACTGGTGAAGTTGTCTTTACAACTTCCATTGTAGGATATCCCGAAACCCTGACCGATCCTAGTTATGCAGGACAAATCATAGTCTTTACATATCCAATAATAGGAAATGTCGGTGTTCCTTCATCCGAAATTGTATGTTTACCCTCCGAACGATGAATTGACATAACAATTGAGATATTGCCACTCCGCCCGAGGTCCAGTACACCTTAGGTTACAACCACCGTTGGTCTTGCAGATAGGTCTTCTCCACTTGAGGTCCATCCTGCCGTCAGCTTCTTTATTTACCTATCTCTAAAGAGTAGAGCCACTCCCTGAGATCAGCTACGGGTTCCACTTGAGGTCCAGTGACTATACTTCGGCCACGATCTCTGGGAGTGGCTATACTCCTTAGAGATAGGTAATTGGAAGAGCTGTCTGCAAGACGAAGAGAGTGGAAGGACCTCAGGTGGAGGACGAAGAAGAGGTTGTAACCTCGGGTGAGAGCTGACGACAGGACCTATGGTTTATAAATTCATTTCTATTTTATAGGATGAATTTGGATTGCTTCGTTGGTTTGAGAGTTCACGAATTTATGTTCGTGGTTTGGTATTTTGTGATTATACTGTGAATGAATCACATTGGACTGCAGTTAAGACTTTGAGTACTTGGTTAAAGGAGCAGAAGATTGTGGCTATTGCAGGTGTTGATACGAGAGCTTTGACTAAGCATTTGCGAAATAATGGTACAAGTTTAGGCAGGATTATTGTTGGAAATAGTACGTTAAATGATGAATATAATCCATCTTTGTTAAAGATTGAAAATTTTTTCAATCCGAATTCACTTCCCCTATCAAGATTGATACCTACTGATCCTTATACATTGTATACCATTGAAGTTGTTAATGGACGACGCTATGTTAAGAGATTTGAATTTCCTGATCAGGTGTTTTATGAGATGATTGGTTCTGATCCTTATGTATTCCATAAGATAACGACGGTAGAAATTGCTAAATATTGTGTATTTAATAGTGATTTGAAGAGGTATTTGAAGGATTGTTCAATTGATAATTTTGAATATTCACCGGATTCATCTTCATCATCACATGGTGATGATGTAATGTCTAGATTGATTGTAATAGTTGATTGTGGTACGAAAAATAATGTGATTAGATGTATATTGAATTGGTGTTCACCATCTAGTCGTGTAATGATAGTACCATGTGATTATGATTTTACGATGATACCTTATGATGGTTTGGTATTATCGGATGGTCCTGGTGATCCTAATAATGCTGTTGAGACTATAATGAATATTAAGAAGGCGATGCTTCGTCCTGTTTCGATATTTGGTATATCATTAGGTAATCAATTATTGGGTATAGCTGCGGGTGCACAAACTTATAAAATGTTATGTGGTAATCGTGGTTCTAATCAGCCATGTATTGATTTGAGGACTTACAAATGTTATGCTACATCACAGAATCATGGTTTTGCATTAGATAAGGATTCATTACCTAGTGGTTGGGCGATGTTATTTATAAATGCTAATGACAATTCTGTAGAGGGTATAACACATTTGGTTAATCCATGGTTTAGTGTACAATTTCATCCTGAATCAGCTGGTGGTTCATCGGATACTATATTTTTGATTAAAGATTTTATTCAATGTGTTGAGAAGAGTAGACATATACCATTATATATACGTCAAATGGCTACTCATGTAAAGAGGAAGACGATATTATTATTATCTAGTGGTGGTTTATCAATTGGTCAAGCTGGTGAATTTGATTATAGTGGTAGTCAAGCAATAAAAGCATTGAAAGAGGCTGGTGCTAAAGTGATATTAATAAATCCTAATGTTGCAACAGTACAGACTAGTCATGGTTTAGCTGATGTTATATATTTTTTACCTATAACATTTGAATTTGTATCAAAGATTATAGAAAAGGAGCGTCCAGATGGTATAATGTGTGGATTTGGTGGTCAAACTGGTTTGAATTGTGGTATAGAATTATATAAATCTGGTATATTAGTAGATTATGATTGTGAGATATTAGGTACATCAATAGAAGCAATTATGGATACAGAAGATCGTGCAAGATTTAATAAGAAGATGAATGAGATTGGTGAAAGATGTGCACCATCATGTATAGCTAATAATATAGATGAATGTTTGAATGCTGCTAAAGAATTAGGTTATCCAGTATTAGTACGTAGTAATTTTGAATTGGGTGGTTTTGGTAGTGGTTTTGCTAATAATGAATATGAATTAGCAGAGATAAGTAAGAATGTATTTGGTGCAAATGAGAATGATCCAGATGTATGGGTATATGTAGATAAAGCATTAAATGGTTGGAAAGAAATAGAATTTGAAATATTAAGAGATGGTAATGATAATTGTGTATGTGCAGCAAGTATGGAGAATTTTGATCCATTAGGTATACATACAGGTGATTCAATAGTAGTAGCACCAGCACAGACATTAAATAGTAGTGAATATTCAAAATTACGTGAAGTATCATTTAAAATTGTTAGACATTTAGGTATAGTTGGTGAATGTAATATACAAATAGCAGTAAATCCAGATAGTGATGAATATTTTATAGTAGAATTAAATGCTAGATTAAGTAGATCATCAGCATTAGCATCAAAAGCAACAGGTTATCCATTAGCATATATAGCAGCAAAAATAGCATTAGGATTTGATTTAGTACAAATGAGAAATGCAATAACATTAATAACAACAGCATGTTATGAACCAAGTTTAGATTATATAGTTGTAAAAATGCCAAAATGGGATTTAAAAAAATTTGAATTTGCTAATAATTCTATAGGTACATGTATGAAATCTGTTGGTGAAGTTATGTCAATAGGTAGAACATTTGAAGAAGCTATACAAAAAGCATTAAGAATGGCAGGTGATTCATTAAATGGTTTTGAATCTGGTCCATTAAATAATTTTAATATAAATAATATTATAGATATATTAAAAAATCCTACACCAGATAGAATTAATGCTATATATCGTGCATTTGAATTACAATTAGATGTAAATAAAATTAATAAATTAACATTAATAGATAAATGGTTTCTATATAAATTAGAAAAATTATATAAAACTGTACAATATATTAAAAATATTGATGATTTATATAAAATTACACCTGCACAATTAAAAACATTTAAATGTTTAGGATTTTCTGATAAACAATTATCATTATTATTAAATAATAATGAAGATTCTATTAGAAATTATAGAAAAAAATATAATATATTACCATTTATTAAACTTATTGATACATCTGCTGCTGAATATACATCAAAAACTAATTATTGTTATATGACTTATAATGCTATTGAACATGATGTTAAACCATGTAAAGAAAATATTATTGGTATAGATTATCCTGGTATTATTGTACTTGGTTGTGGACCATATCGTATAGGTTCTTCTATAGAATTCGATTGGTCAGCTGTTAGCTGTATCAAAACATTACGAAATATTGGACATGCTGCTATCATTGTTAATTGTAATCCTGAAACTGTTTCAACCGATTTCGATGTTTCCGATCGACTCTATTTCGAAGAACTCACCATCGAAATTGTCGATGCAATCTATCAATTCGAAAACCCACTCGGTATCATCATCTCAGTAGGAGGACAAACTGCCAATAACCTAGCATGCAGTATGTTTTAACAACAATTACACTCGCCTCCGCCCGAGGTCCAATCCAACTCTCTTGGTCTTGCAGACAGCTCTTCCAATTACCTCCCTCTAAAGAGTAAAGCCACTCCCGGAGATCGTGGCGGAGGTGAAGGTAGTGATGGATCATCCATCATGGGAATGATGGAAGATGGTGCTAAGGATGTGTTGGATGTAACCTCAAGTGGAACCCGCAGCTGATCTCAGGGAAGCGGAGGGGGAAGTAAATAAAGAAAGCTGTCTGCAAGACAAGGAAAGGACCTCAAGTGGAGTATGTATACTTCATATATAAATTTTACAGAGTTGGGTGAATTGGGTACGAATGTATTGGGTACGAGTGTTGATTCGATAGATAAGTGTGAATGTCGTAATAAATTTTCTGAGATTTGTGATGTATTGGGTATAGATCAACCATCTTGGGAAGAATTTACATCCGTTGAAAGTTCAATTAACTTTTGTAAAAAAGTTGGATTCCCAGTCATTGTTAGACCATCTTATGTACTCTCCGGCGCATCCATGAAAGTCATTCAAAACTATGATGAACTCCAACAGTATGTTTTTATACAATACATAATCACCCGAGGTTACCACCACCTGAGGTCCAATCCAACTCTCTTCCACTCGCCGTGGAGGCTTCTAATTATTCATCTCTAAAGAGTAGAGCCACTCCCGGAGATCGTGGTGAGGGTAGTGATGAAGGGTTGTGATGGATCATCCATCATGGGAATGATGGAAGATGGTTCTAAGTATGTGTTGGATGTAACCTCAAGTGGATAACCTGGAAGCGATCTACGGGAGCTGGAGGGGGAAGTAAATAGAAGAGGCTCCATGCAATGGAAAAGATGGACTTCAGGTGGATGCTCTCTGCAAGAGGAAGGTAAGGTTGTACTAGAAGATGGATTGGACCTCGAGTGGATCGGGTGAATTAACTTCATTTTTTGTTTTCATTATGTTATATTGAAATTTAATAGGTATTTGAATACATCAGCGGTGGTGAATAGGAGTCATCCTGTGGTGGTGACAAAGTTTATAGAATTTGCAAAGGAGGTAGAGGTTGATTGTGTAGCTCAACAAGGTAGAATAATAAATTATGCTATAAGTGAACATGTAGAATATGCTGGTACACATTCTGGTGATGCTACATTGATATTACCAGCACAGAATATATTTGTTGATACACATCGTCGTGTTAAAAAATTAACACAAAAACTTTCTAGATATTTAAATATAAGTGGACCATTCAATGTACAATTCATGTGTAAAAATAATCAATTGAAAATAATAGAATGTAATTTAAGAGCATCACGTACATTACCATTCATATCTAAAGCACTCAATGTAGATTTTATCGATTTAGCCACCAGAGTTATGGTCAATGCATCTATTAGAATACATAATATACAACTTATGGATATCGATTATGTAGCCGTTAAAATGCCCATCTTCTCATTCAATCGACTCTTCCCAGCCGATCCAATACTAGGTGTCGAAATGAAATCTACCGGTGAAGTAAGTTTAAATAAATCAAATCCTCTAATCCAACGAAAGTTTTACAACCTCACCACTCGATGTACAATCCACCTTCCTTGTCCTGCCGTCAGATTCTACCTGAGGTCCTATCCTTGTCTTGCAGACGGCTTCTTCTATTTACTTCCCCCTCAAACTCCCGTAGATCGTTTTCGGGTACTCCACTTGAGGTCCAATCCATACCTTCCTCAGTGCCACGATCTCCGGGAGTGGCTATACTCTTTATAGATAGGTAATTAGGAGAGGCTCCACGCCTAGTGGAAGATAAGGCTGTGACTTCAGGTGGAAGAAGATAGTTGGATTGGACCTCAAGTGGAAGCAGCGGAAGTATCTTGATTACATTGATAATATATAGATTGCTGCATTTGGTATGAATAAGTATGAGGCTTTATTGAAGGCTATGATAGCTTCTGGAATGCGTATGCCTAAAAAGGGTGTATTATTATCATTGGGTAGTAGTATAAATAAATTTATGTTTGCTAAGAAGATAAAATGTTTATTGGGTTTAGGATTGAATGTATATGCTACGGATGGTACATATGATTATATAATGAAATTATGGGAATCTGAAGATAAATTATTAAGAGTTCCAAAATTTGATGATGATAATGTAACATTATCAGAAGAATTTCATACAATGATATCATCACAATTGGAAATTATTGATGATAAAGTATTAGAAGGATTAAATAATCAAACGTTTGGTAAATTTATTAAAGTATATAAACCAAGTACTAATGAAGAACCATCTGTTATGAATCTTATTAATGATCAAGCTGTTGAATTATTTATTAATGTAACAGATTCTGTTAATCCTCTACGTAATACTGATGGATATCTTATGAGAAGAGCATTCCTAGATGCTAAAGTATCACTCATCACATCATCCAAATTAGCTATGCTCTTCATCGATGCACTCATGGTACAACATATCAAAACAACCAAAGGAAAAGCATTCCTACAATACAAATCACATCATGAATACATCTCATAAAACAACACCATATACATAATCTATTACCAAATTCATTCATAAATTACATCATGAAAGAATGTAACTACCAAACTGCTTCCAATACACCTCTTCATTCCACTCGAAGTCCAATCCAACTCTCTTCGTCCTGCCGTCAGCTCTTCCAATTACCTATCTCTAAAGAGTATAGCCACTCCCGGAGATCGTGGCAGAAGTGTAGTACTGGACCTCAAGTGGATTACCCGTAGCTGATCTCAGGGAAGCGAAGGGGGAAGTAAATAGAAGAAGCCGTCTGCAGGACGAAGAGAGAAATGATAGAGAAGAGTTGGATTGTATTTCAGGTGTAGAGATTGTATAACTTTAGGTGGAAAACACCTAATGTAAATTTCTTAGGAATCATTGGTTGCTCGATGGTGTATGAGCGTGTAGTATAGAGTTAATAAAATGTAAATTTTAATAAATTTAATTGAAGGTGGAATAATGTATATTAAAAATAATAAATTAATTGTATATAATATATTTTTTGATTTGGGTGTGTTTTTGTTTAGGGTTGTTATGTATGATGTCTTATGTTAAGAAGAATTGTAAGAATTTGGAATTATTGGATTCAGCATTGCTTGATTGTTATGGTCGTTTTATAACACTGTTACCAGATGAAGTATTGAGGGATCATGTCCATTTATGTTTCCATTTGCAAGAAGCATATTGGTGGTATTGTGACAAGTGGCAAACTAGGAATATAGAGTTATTACCACGTATGAATTTTAATGAATTTTTAGAATTAATATGTAATGATTGTCCAATTTTACAGAAATTTATATCATCAGATCAATTAGATGATTTATTAAAATCATGGAGAGAATATTGTAAGAAGATACCATTAAGAGGTGGTATTATCATCAATGGTAACTGTGATCGTATATTATTAGTACAATCATATACATCTGGTACATGGACATTCCCAAAAGGTAAAACAGATGAAGATGAAGATGATATGATATGTGCAAATAGAGAAATAGAAGAAGAGACTGGATTAAATGTTATAGATAATATGAGATCAAATATATATTTAACTCTAACAGAAAATGAAAAAAATATTAAATTGTTTATTATACCTGGTATAGATGATACTAAAGAATTAATACCAAAATCTAATTATGAAATTAAAAATATTAAATGGTTCAATATTAAAACTATACAAAAAGGTTCAATCAAAACTTATCATGTCTTACAATTTCTAGATAAAATCGTTGAATTCATTAATAATTTCAAAAAAGGGAAATTCAATACACTCTTTCCAAATGAATATCGCTACTTTCTACAATGTCAAAATGATAATACGCTTAAAAAAAATAAAAATACTAGAAACATTCGGGCAAGATGCATTACAACATAAATGGACACCCGATGAAATGTTCAAAGTTAATAAAGAAAAATTCAATGTCGAAAGCACATATGCATCCAATACAAATACAAAAAAAGAATTACAACCATTTAATCCTGACACCTTTATGTCAAATTAATTCAGTTATATATATACTTTATAAATTACCTAGTCAGCTCTTCCACTCGAGGTTAGATCGCTACCTTCTATACTCTACCTCTCTTCGTCTACCACTAGGCGTTCCACCTGAGGTCCATCGTTTCCATTGCATGAAGCTCTCCTACTTACTTCCCCTCGGATTCCCTGAGATCATCCTCGGTATAATCTGTGACTAGAAGTACAGAGATGGATCGTCTATGAGTGATTTATTTCATTTTATATTTATATAATAATTCTATAATAGTAATTAATAAGGTATTCATTAATATTAATGTGTATTGAGATTCATATTAATGCTCATATTTCCATTATAAATTTAAAAATTTCCTCCTATTATACAAATTCAATACATTTCACATGTAAATAATTTATATTTTAATTTATTGATATCATATTAAATGTATATTTAATTAAAAGATTAATCATCAACTGCAAACCTAATTCGTTACCACATATTATGGGGGGAAATATCAGCAATTAAAAATACACAAGTAAATGATGTAATTCAATGGATTATAGTATCTGATAATGAAGATTATGTTTGATATTATTGGAATTATTGCTATTATAAGAGTATTTATGAGCATATCAATCGAGTATTGACTGTTGATGTTGTTAGTTACGTGTCTATAAATGTGTACCTATTCACATTATATTTATAATTTGAAGATGAGTATAGATTAGTAGAGTGATTTATATTGTAGTGATTATATTATGATCCTATACAACTCAATCTTAGTTACTTTATACGACTTCATTACATATGCAGCACAACTTATGGTAACAACTATACATTAGGGTATGAAATTATGTATTATAAATTTAATATATAATACTATAACAATTTTTATGTCAACTAGTCACTATATTAAGTGCCAAAGTACTCTAAGTAGGTGATGAGAGGTAGTTAGTACTATGTAACTATTATCCATCAACACCTATAAAACTCCAACATATGGTATAGATTAACTATATAATTTATTAGAATAAAAGTTTATATACTACACCAATAGATAAACTTCATTATGTGTCAATTTGTCATGATAAATGGTCCGAAATTAAATTTCCACCATGATGATGAAAATGTCTCTGAAAAGTATACTACCATAATTCACATTAGAATTCTCTCAATTTCATCACGTTAAAAATAAACATTACATGTCATTAACATCGCTCAATTCTAACACATCTAATGAATAATTATAAACTTTATAATTTAATGACCCAATATTACTAGGTAGAGCCAATAGCCTATGATACCTGGGAATGACTGTTGAACTTGGAGGCTCATAATACACGAGATATGAAGCCTATAGATTTAATGTATATTAGCAATGTCAGTAATGAAGCTTTGAAGTTACATGAGGTGGAAATGGTTATAATTTTTAAATGTTGTATTGTATATTAGAGGTATAGTAATAAAATGGCATCATCTAGTACATCCTGCAATTGTAAAATAGAAACTACAGGCGTACAGAAGGCAGCCGCCTTCTTAGGAGGATTTATTCTTCCATTTCCTCTATACATAGTGGTTAATTTCTCTTCATTTGCTGTTGAAAGATTCCATCTACCACCGGATAAGATACCATTATTCATCAATAAATTCTTCAGTTCTATGGAAATATCATGTGTAGTTGGTATGATGATAACATGTGCAATTGTTGTAGGACTCAAAGAAAGCTCTAATATCCTTTCAATCGTCAATATATGGTTTTTCTTTATTACCGTTGTGCGTTGTTCATTAGTTATATCTCTGGAGGTGATTTTGGAAGAATTACTCACTATTATTGGATGGTGAATATTCTAGGATTTGTATTAGGTTATAATTATATCAGTAGCGCAAAAGTAGCAGCCAACGACAACCTTCTCGCAATCCTTGGTCGCACACTTTCCGGGATTGTAGTTGTAATTTATCAAATGGGATTCTATTATATCGGATCCTACTATGGATTAGAGGATTTAGGTCACCGGATGTTCATTTGGTTCTTTATTATGTTAATAATCATCTCACTCTCCGCATCTATGACCTGGACCATAGCATACAATAATACGGATGAT
>JAIQCW010000225.1:0-49426 GCA_020283715.1 Cytauxzoon felis
TACGGTGGACTCCTGTGGAACATTGGTTGTAACCTCAGGTGGAGAACTGTCTACATGACCTACGGTGGATGGAACATCAACATCAGAGAATCCAAATGGACATCTTGATTTTGGTTTATCTTCAACAACAACATCAGTTGTTTTTACATGGTTGTGAATTGATTTAAATGTGTCATTGTTAGGGCTAGTATTACTATTGAGATAGAGTGGACATGGGCATAGCCTGGACCATTTTTCAAAAAGGTAAATATCATGTTGTGAGAGGTCAATAAATGTAAAAATTTGCCCATTATATAGCATATTATCAGGTAATGGTGTATTAGAGTTTAAAAGTATACAATGATTATAGAAAATATCAAATAATTTATCATCATTGATAATAACGTGCGATAATTTTGGATAAATTGTATAAAATGTTAATACATAACACCAACTTTTAATATAATTTCCATCATCATTAAGATATTCTTTATTAAAATGTGTTAATATTGACATTCCATTATTAACATTATCTATATGATCATGACATTCTACACTGTTGTACCAACTAAAGTATATCCTATCATTTACATTTGTCATGTATGGTAATTCATCTACCAAATCTTCTACATCTATACTGAAACCTACATAGTAGTTGTCATTATCATCAACTTTAGTATGACAAAAGTTCAACAATAGAAATATCCAGAAGGAGTAAATTACAACCTCCATTGAGTATCAAAGAGTAGTAAGGAGGTGAATGTTGAGGGATGTTAGAAGTTAGTGGTAGGAATTGAAATTAGAAATGTCAACTTCAAGATTCTTAAAGGTAATTATATAAATAACCTCAATCTTAAGTTGATTATAAACTGATTTAGTCTTTAATCCTAGAATAATATTTTGAAGTCGCAAGTCTCAAAACTACATTAACCTTCATCAAGTCAACTATACAATAACCTTCATGATATAATTTTAAAGTATATATAAAATACATGGGTTAAAATATATTTTATAGTGTGGTAAAATAAAATATATTGAATTTATAATAGAAATATAAGACGTTAATTCAGACCTGGAATGTGTCCCATGTAGTCTAGGTGGTTAGGATATACGGCTCTCACCCGTACGACCCGGGTTCGAGTCCCGGCGTGGGAATTTTTTTTATATTATTAATTAAACATATATAAATATATTTAAAATAATTATTTAATGCGATAAAAGAGTATATAACTGCCATCATTACCATTGGAATGTTCATCACCAATGATATGATGATGATTTGATAATTTATGTATAGATGCATCATCACATTTATACCAATTACCATATAATTCACTTATATTTATATAATGACCATAATTAGGTGATGTACCAATATGTGATATAACAGAAAATAATTCATAAATAATAGGTGATGTATGTCTAGTACAATTAATTTTTATTTTACTACAAGATTTAATTGAAAATGTTAAACGTTCTATAGCCTCATATTTATTTTTAAAATTATATTTAAATCTTTTAAGATGTAATATTAATAGCGGTGGTAATAAATCAAATTTAACACTTTTAGTAGCATCACAATATTTATTACATAAATCACAAAAAAATTGATCTTTACCAGTTAATAATTCTATATCACAATAACGTTCAATACAATAATTTATATCACAATTCTCATATATATCTAATGATATAGTAATAAATGGTTCAAGTATACCAGTAACATTATTACATTCATGACAACATGTTTGACTCTTTAAATAACCTTCAACTAATTCATTTAACCATGTCCTACCTCTTTTAATATTCTCAATAGCTTTTATCTCATCAATTAATGTATTTATAATATAAGTTAGAAATTCATGAGCATCTTGTTGATCACCCAAAATAAAATCATCTGAATTATATAAAAAATAATACATAATCCACTCACCACTACTATGATAAATCCTTTTAAGTAAAGCCATAGGAGATTGAATATCTAAAATATAAATGATAATATATGAACATAGTTATCTCTCAGCATCCATGAGATCAGCTGAGGTAGTCCATCTGAGGTTACAATCCACATCTCTTCGTCCTGCCGTCAGCTCTTCTATTTACTTCCCCTTCCAGCTCCCGTAGATCGCTTCCAGGTTCTCCACTTGAGGTCTGTTCTTCCGGGTTAACAATGCCACGATCTCTGGGAGTGGCTATACTCTTTAGAGATAGGTAATTAGAAGAGGCCACCACGGCGAGTGGAACACTGGTTGTAACATCAGGTGGAGAGCTCTCTGCAAGAGAAGAAGAGTTGGATTGCACCTCGAGTGGAGAAGAGCTGTCTACAAGACGACGTCAGGTGGAATGAAGAGTAGGAATGGATATTAGACGTAGATGATCTTTGCTTTCAATATCTTTACGTACCTTTATTGGTAATTAATCGGTTATATAGTTTGGCGATTTCATTCGATATACCATCCTGAATATGATATAAGTTAAAATGATTATTATTAAAACATACCGTTTGTCCTTTTAATAGTATAATTCGTTTCCGGAACTCATAGTATCCGAAAAGTGATTGTAGTACAACATTACAATAACAATTATTGGATTTATTTTCAAGACCATAATATTTAATGACATCATTAGAACCATTTGATGGGTGTTTATCATTTGATATGATTAGACTATTTTTAATAAGATATACTAAATTATTATTTTCAGTATCACTGCTATTATCATTTTTAGGTGTACTTGATCTTGATATATCACAAGAACTACTATATTTTACGCTATCGGATTCTATTATATCCATTTTATATATTACATATAATATGTGTATTTAATTTCTATATTATATATTAATCACATGTACTATACCCCTATAATTTCATAGATCATTCTAGACATTAACTATCCTTTGTTTTCATGTCTCTCTAATATTAAACACTATCTTAAAATTTTTTATAATTTAATACAATGAGACTATTAATGCTTATTTTCTTCTTTTCAATTATTGTAGTTCCTATTTATATGCTTAAATGTCGTCATTCAGAACATGGAAATCATCTTTGAGTATACCTGAAATTAATAATTTTAAGCATTTACTGACGAATTCTACTACATTTAACAATGATTTTATCAAGTTATTATGTGAAAATTATCAATCATTGACTATAAATGAGTCAATTTTAGCTGCTAAGATATTAAATACCAACTTTGTAAATGATTACAATATAACTAAGACTAGGGGTTTATTATTGAATAATATAAGGTCTAAATTGTATTCATTATCTGATTTAATTAAATTATGTACAGTTATAAATGATGTAGTTGTTAATAAACTAATCGATAGACATTTTATTTCTGACTTTATTAGTCGTGTAGATAAACTATTACTTGACCTTACATGTATAGACATCCCACCTATTTGTATGGCATTAACTAATCTGTCTGAAGCTGGTATGTATAAAAGTTTTTTTTATTGCCCACATTTGCAGGGTATGATGTATCTTATATTTCAAAGAAGTTTATTTCAATTTTACTGTATAAAAAATTGATTTTCAAGTTAAATGATGTACAATTACTTAGTCTTGTTACATTTTATAACAATCTGAACTTGAATAATAAGCTGATGATTAAACATCTGGGTATGTTATCAATGCTCGTTAATGATTAAATACTTTAGTACTTTACGTAAAGCAACGATTAAATGATGGGGATTTTAATATAAAATTAGCTGTAGATATTGTACAAGTATCTAAAATTCCATATATTAATTTTATTTTAATGAAATTTATTATTGAGGTATCTTTTAATTTTCCCCATTTTTTTCATACCCCAGAATAAAAAATTGATATCATTTGATTTATTATTTAAATGTTTATTGTCTTGTTGTTGCAATATTTCTATGATCGATTCTATTGATGATGATGTGAATTTGAAGTAATTTGAATACATTTTATGTAATGATTATATTTATAGCATGATTTCAATGAGTACAAGGGATAAATTGGATCTATTAAATGTTTATTGTCGTTTAAATTACAAACCCCACGAGATTTTATGTAAATTATTGATGGGGATTGAAGAAAATTTAAATGAGATTAAAGACTTTTGTACATATTCTCGATTAGTTTATGATTTGTTTTCATTAAATTTAAACAACGATGCTATAACAATACACTGTCTCCATTTTTTTAAACATTTAAAGGGTATGTTGAAGTTTGTTCTCATGACATCTTCTACAGTACAATTTGATGCTGAGACTGTACGAGATATACCAAAGGCGTTGTTAGCCTTGGCATATTTCAACGTATTAGATATCGATATTTACAATGGCCTATTGCCAGAGGTATTGTTGATATTTAAAGCATCATATATTACCCATAGGTTATAAGGTTTGAAAATACCCTTGATATACAATCATTGAATCAATTATATATATTAAAACATCTATTAAGGTATTTAAGTATTGTGGGGTTTAAAACACCATAATAGGATAAAATCTATAAATGTGGGGGATTTATTGGGTTTTTTATCTAATTTGGAGGGGAATGTAGTGAAGGAATCATCGAAGATAGAATTAGAGATTGGTAGAATATTTACAAGATTATCATATAATTATTATGAAAAGGTATTGTAGTGTAATATAAATATTAATATTCAGGTTAATATTGGACCATTTTATATAGATGTAATAGTACCAGTACAAGAATGTAATACAGATGATTTCAATACAACCATTAAACAGTTTGGTATCGCAATAATCACACTAGATAATAAAGACTACTACTTCAAATCAAATGAAAGGTTTGTATCAATGTTAGATATGTTATACATGATGTCTAATCGATGTCTGTTCCGCTCGCCGTGATGTTAATCCACCTTTCTTCGTCTTGCAGACGGCCCTCCACCCGAGGTCCATCTTTTCCATTGCATGGAGCTTCTCTATTTACTTCCCCCTTCGCTTCCCTGAGATCAGCTACGGGTATTCCACTTGAGGTCCAATCCTACTCCTTATTCCACTCGCCGTGGTGGCCTCTTCTAATTACCTATCTCTAAAGAGTATAGCCACTCCCGGAGATCGTGGCGAAGAATCCGAGACGATCCATAGGAGTCGAGGGGAAGTAAATGAGAAGAGCCTCCACGGCGAGTGGAACAGACACGGATCAGACCCATGTTGAAGGAGAGGTGATAGGCATATGAGAGATAAGGTTGGGGGTATTGATATTCGATTGAAACTATCAAGTTGATATATTATTTATGGTAATATATATAGGAATATGAATTCGATATTGATAGAGAGTATATTGAAAATGTATGGTTATAGGTATATTATGATACCAATAATAGATTGGTATAAAAGAATAGATAGAGAATCATATTTAAAGAATAAATTATTATAATTCATCATCGTCATCAAATAAATCTGAATCATCTTGTAATAATGTATCATCTTGAATTACATTTTGATCTTTAGCCCATAAATGTGTAGTTGAATAATAATTTGGATGTACACGTAATCTAAATATATTTTCTTGATCATCTGTATTACGTGTAGCTAATAATTTATTATCGACATATACTAAACGATATAATATCCTCTGTAATCTTAAATTCCATAAATCAGCATCCTCTTCTGATGTCGGTATATATACATTCATCAAATACCATTCTATCAACTCATTTGATGCAACCATATCACCAATCAATTCACATTCATTCACACGATCCAATAATACAGCACTTATCACATCATACTCATTAGTACTTATACGCATCTCATCCAATGATACAGTCCTTGCCACTAAAAAAAAATAAATATTAATAATATCATCAAGGTCATACATCCTCTTATCTTCCAGTCACCGTTCCACCTGAGGTAGTCCTGCCGTCAGCTTCTCTATTTAGTTGTCCCTCCGCTTCCCTGAGATCAGCTACGGGTTCTCCACTTGAGGTTCAATCACCGTTTTCGACTTCTTCATTTTACTCCCAAAATTTGAAGGAATATCATCATTTCTGGGGGAACTCATGATGATTACTCAATGAATATTGGATGTATTTATGATGTCAATATCTCATTCAAGAGGAATTTGATGATTGTATTTAATATTCTCATCCTCACTTTATTTCAATTTATATTCATTGAGATATCCTTCCAAACATAGATTCCATCACTTTAGACTTATCTCGGCGAGATTAGGAATTAACCTAAGGTGGAACCTGGAAGCGATCTACGGGAGCTGGAGGGGGAAATAAATAGAAGAGCTGTCTGCAAGACAAGGTAAGGTGGATGGTAACCTCACGTAGAGGAGTATGGAATAAATGTGAATAAACATACTTTTGTTTTCCTCATTAGTTGTACTGGCATCATCATTTTCATCTTCTTTGAATAGTGTTGATTGGTTTGTGGTACTATTATCGACATCATCGAGTATAATATCATCTTTATTGGATAGTCTTAATAATGATGCTTTAAATATAGAATATGCTTCTTGTACATGTACTTCTTCAACGAAATCACTGAATTTAAGTCTAGCTACAGCTTCAGATAATCTAATTAATGATTCTAATTGTCTAACGGTCATTCTTAATGATCTTTTATTAGCTTGTACATCACCATTTCTTAATTCAACATAATATTGTGATAATTTTTTTTTAGCTGAATCTTGTATAAGTGGTTTAGATCTTTTAGCTAATTCGATATATAATTTTAATTCATCAGTAGTTAATGGTGTTTGTAATTCATTATCGAATGGTACATCTTGTGAAAAATCAACTTGCCCAATGATTGATGATGATTTAAATGTACCAGGTCCATGTAAACTTGTAATATGCCATGCTATTTTATAATCAATTTCTGGTATAGCATCATCAGTCATTGTATATAATAAATCAAATCTTGATAATAATGGTGGTGGTAAATTAACATTTGATGCAAATGATTTTGATGGATCATATCTACCATATCTTGGATTACATGCAGCAAATACTGATGCTCTAGCATTTAATGTTGCTTGTATACCAGCTTTTGATATTGATATTGTTTGTTGTTCCATAGCTTCATGTATAGCTACTCTATCTCTTTCATTCATTTTATCAAATTCATCTATACAACATATACCTTCATCAGCATACATTAATGCACCTGCTTCTAATATATAATCACCATTATCTGGATCTTTATGTACTGCTGCTGTTAAACCTGCTGCTGTACTACCTTTACCTGATGAAAATATAGCACGTGGGGCAAATGATTCAACAAATTTTAAAAATTGACTTTTTGCTGTACTAGGATCACCAACTATACACATATTTATATCACCCCTTAATTTACTATTATTAGATGATTTATGTACACCACCAACCATCATTAATAATATTCCCTTCTTTATCTCATTATGACCCCATATTTTTGGTGCTATACATGATGATAATTTATCAATAGTATCAGGTGATGTAGCTATATCACGTATCCATTGAAATCCTGGTATATTCAATATATCCTCAGCCCTTATTAAACGATCATCTAATGTTTCTGTATTAACTGTCCCCATATTTACCTTATATTGATTTATACGACGAATTTGTGTGGCTAAAAATGATAATTTATGATTCAAATCCCTAACTCCAACACCTTTAATACCAGTAATACCCTGAGTAATTAAAAATGATTCAAATCTACGAACACCATCCTTTGTAATTTTTTTAGGTATCTCACCAGGCTTCATTAATGATGGCAAATCAGGTAATACAATTAATGAACCAGATACCTCTACCCTATCACCAGCATTCAAACAATCAACCAATTTATTCCTCATAATAACCTCAATAGATGTAGGCATCGTACCATGTTCCGATTCTTGAACGATCTCCTGTATACGAATCTTCTGCCAATCACAAAAATGCGAACGCTCCATAACCAATTCCCAATCACGAATATTCAAACATGTACTTGTTGGACACTTTAACGGGGTCGTATATTTAAATTGCTGAACAACGTCCATAACAACATTACCACATAATTTACATTTAAAAGCACCCCTAACTAACTCCGGTCTCACATCCGAGATCCTAGTCACCTGTCCACGTATCGTTATCAACTCACCTAACATATGACATCTTATATCACGCAATCTATAAAAAATATTAATGATGAATCAACACTTGTAGATTTGTTCATCGAGGTTTATTAACCTGAAGTCCTATCCTAATATCATTCCACTAGCCGATGCAATTGAAGTCCATCTTTTACATTGCATGGAGCTCCTCTATTTAGTTCCCCCTTCGCTTCCCTAAGATCAGCTACGGGTTCTCCACTTGAGGTCTCCACCTGATGTCCAGTGACTATACTTCCGCCACGATCTCTGGGAGTGGCTCTACCGTGTACGGGGAGGTAATTGGAAGAGCTGACGGCAGGATGAAGAGAGTTGGATTGGACCTCAGGTGGGACAATATTTCTGATTATGTGGTGTGATTATCAACATACGGATAGATGATGCTGGGTGTATGTAGAAATTGTAGATAGATTTTTTTGGGTAATCTGGTTAGTGTGGTTGAGATATCATTGACTAGTATTTGTAATGTATCTTCTAAAGTATCTTGGATCCTATAGGTATATAACAAGTGTGTAGACATCAATAAACCTTAGGAAATTTTTGATGAGGTATCTATAAAGTTGTATTGATAGATTTAATGGTGTATCAATTTCAATTGGTTTCCAATTTATAATATGATCAAGATGTACTGGTAATACTTCAGCTGTATTAGATTCTTTGATGATTAATTTATATAATTTCTTCATATAATATAATTCTTGTGTAATATCACCATCTACATGATAAATTTCATTAACAGCTGCCTCTTCATCATCATCGTCATAGTCATCATCCATATCCATCATATATAAATCATCACGATGTATATATGATTTTATAAAATAATCAAATACTCGTGCTATATTAGCATCTTGTACATTCGGTGTATCTTCATCATTAATATCTAAATCACTTAATGATTGATTATGTTGTAGTTGACTCATACTTTGACTATGCAAAGTATTCTCACCAACTGGCACACCCTCTGTAACCGGTCTATCACCGGTATTAGATGTCGCGTCCATTTACATGAAGATGGCCAGTAAAATTCCAGAAAATTTTTTTAAAAATATTTTATTGATAAAATACACCACTAGGTGATGATACTTACACCATATAATGATGTCGATTTAACTCACACTTACACTACACATGTATAATAGACATAGACAAATTTATATAATAAATTCAGTACAATGAAATATGTGTCAAATTTATACACCATTTATTACCACATGCCATTTCAAATGCCTTATAATGTCCCTTATCAATTTTATCATATGATTCCTGATCTATATAAATATGGAATAAATTTTACATGTCATTGACTAACCAGCAAATAAAAATACTAACATACGGTTGACATAAGTTGTAGAATCATTATCTTCATCCGATTTATTAACATAAATCACAGGATATCCATCCTCATACTTACCACGCCACTTTACACATGTTATATCATTGCCCAATATCGGATCATCACGCTTACTACATTCCTTAGCTATACTTGCTGAATAATGAATGAAGTGATTAATGAAGTTATGGATTGATGTAAGGAATGTGATTGCAATGATGTATCATAATGTCCTCATCTTCAATCAAGACAAAATGTAGTAGGGTTGATGTAAAGTTTTAAATGATGGGGATGATTCGACGCGATTTTTTTAATAATACACCATAAAACATACCAAGAATAGAGTATCTTTTAGATGGTGTTTTCCAGAGTGTTTTCGCTCGTTCATGTACATACGTATCCCAAGCTTTAATAAGGAAAGCTACTTCTTCCGCATTTCTAGGCACATTTAGTTCATCTGTATCATAGTTGGAAACATCATCAGTATTCGGCACCTGATAATATTCAATGGTCACATACAATAATACATACCACAGATGATATATCATCATTATCAGAATCATTCAAGTAATGATTAATTTTCTTATTGTTATTATCGAGAAAACCAAAAAGTGCCGCAAAAGGCGTTCCAGAGCATACTCTACATCTAAACATTTCCACAAAATGTACATCTATTGGTTAGTTTAATATCATTGCGATTGATAAAAAATTTTTTATAATACAAAAGTTAACACTAAAAGATAATCACATAAACATTATTTATTTATTTAAATTGGAATTTTCAAAATGTGTATGCATTTAAATGGTTAAACTGCTAGGTCATTACTCAATATGCCTTTAGACCCCCCATAGGCAATTATAAAATTGAACATTAACCTGGATAACCAACTGATAAATTATAATATTTGATGACCTACAAATTAATTATATTTAATTCCATATTTTTATTTAACCATAAAATAATAGACATTTAAAATTATTAGAAAAAATTCCCACGCCGGGACTCGAACCCGGGTCGTTCGGGTGAAAGCCGAATATCCTAACCACCTAGACTACATGGGATACATTTACACCCGGAAAGTATCACTCTAGACATTTAATTATACATAATATATATCCATCCTAATTCATATATCATAATAATATAATGTATTATATATTATAATATTAATTATTCTACCATTTTATAATTTTAATTTGTTAATGTCTATATTAACACTTATAAATGGATTTATGTTATTTAACATTTATAAATGATTAACAACGATGACGTTACCAATAGTAAAACGGACATTATCAAAAATCGAATAAATGACCCTAAAAATACTCATGTAAATAAAAGAGGTCGAACTAGAAGGAAAAAAAATGAAAATCTCAATATAAACATAGATAATACGTCTGTAAAACATCTAGATAACGTCCCTGATGATATCTACAACTCTAATACTAAAGCTACACAAGGTCATTCTCAAACCCATTTACATGTCATTCCACATGAGGTTACAACTTCCACTTCCAATCTAGCTCTCACTGAAAAATCCATAAAGGATGATGAAAATACCGTTCCATTTGTAGAAAGCTCTCCACCTGAGGTTACAGCTACGTCTGTTCCACTCGCCGTGGAGGCTTCTTCTAATTACCTCTCCGTAAACGGTAATGCCACTCCCGGAGATCGTGGCGATGCTGAAGGTAGTAATGGACCTCAAGTGGAACCTGGAAGCGATCTACGGGAGCTGGAAGGGGAATTAAATAGAGAAGCTGTCTGCAAGACGACGTCAGGTGTATCACTTACTGGTAACGAAACATCTTTAACATTTGGTATAAAAGAAGATGTAATTATAGAGACATTGGATGAAGTATCTAATGATGACATGTTATTGATTGATGATAATAAAACTAAGGTTAAGAAGAAAAGGGATGATGAAGAGGATTTATCTGATGAAGAAGATGATTATATTGAGCCTACAGTACAACGTTATAATCCTGGTATTAGTATTGATGTTAAATTGAAATTGAAATATATTGAAAGGAATGGTAATTTGATATGTATACCAATGGTTATAGATTTTTATAATGAGTGTATGAAGAGATATGGTAATGAATCGAAATTTATTTATGAAGAGATATATTTAAAATCAAATGATAATAATAATAATATAACAAATATTATTAATAACAATAATAATTTATTATTAAATGATGATATACAAAAATTATCAACACAATATGATGAGATATTAGATGATGTTGTTTGGATTAAGAATAGACCTAATGATCCATTATTAAAATGTATTAGATCTATTACTGATCGTTTAAATATACAAGGCATTGTAGGTGATCCTTCTTCTTATCTTAAAATTGGTGGTGATGATATGCATTATGATATTAATGATCCTTTTATTGATGATACTTCTATGTTACTTGAATTAAATATTACTAAACGTGATATATTACTTAAAAATGATATCGAATCTGAATTCTCTAATTGGTCTGAAGATGATATCGATGATAATAATATTATCAATCCTATTAATTTTATAGCCGATTTTAATATTAATATAAATAATGGGGATAATAATAATATATTAAAATTATATTTTATACCTAATGGTTGGAGAAAATATATCAATAGAATACCCAAACAATTTATAACTTTATATAATGAATTCGAAAATAAATATAAAAAATCTAATGATATATTAAATATCAATACTATACATTCTATCATCGAACAATTCTTATCCAATATCTTCAATAAATTAATCAAAATCAGCACCATTATTAAAAAAAATGAATCCAAACTCTATAATTTCGGACTCAATTGTATACTCAATTTCAAAATCATCACCATCAATGGTAAAATACTCAGATGGATCGTAAAATCCATACATTCCATCACAAACGCATACTCACCATACAATCTACATAAAATATGGTTCGTTTCTATCATCCACAACAATCCAATGATATTCATTTCCAACTATCTTCCACCTGAGGATACGCACTTACCTTTCTTTCCACTTGCCGTTCCACCTGAGGTTGTCTTGCAGACAGCTTCTCTAATTACTTGCCCCTTCGCTTCCTGTAGATCAGCTACGGGTTCCACTCGAGGTTATAAACCTAATTTCGACGAATACGTCTAAAGTGACGAAATTTATGTTTGTGAGGAAATCTCAATGGATATAAAATAGAATGAATAGAGGATGAGAATATTAAATACAATCATCAAATTCCTGTTCAATGAAGTATTTACATTAATAATCCATCCAATAGTCATTCCTCAATCTTCAGTAGTTTCCCCAGAAATTCAGATTTTCCTTCAAATTTTGAGGGTAAAAATGAAGTTAGTGTTTGGACCTCGAGTAGAGACCTCAAGTGGACTACCCGTAGCTGATCTCAGGGAAGCGGAGGGACAACTAAATAGAGAAGCTGTCTGCAAGACTACCTCAGGTGAAGAGATATGTAATTTAATGGTCATCGTATTGATTTGTTCAATCTATACGTCTTTTATAATTCTATTAATTTTTATTTATTTAGGTTACAGTTGGTGATAAAGCATAACGAGAGTGTAATTTCAGATTACGGTGGTAGGATATCTAATAAACTTGTGATGAAGATCAAGGATGTTACTAGTAAAAGGGAGAAATTTTTTAAATCATTTATCGAATCATTAAAGAATATATCAAAATATACGGGTACAATTAGAAGGTTAATTAGAGAACATAAATCAATTAGAAGGGAGATTCTTGAACGTAATAGTAGTGATGATCAAAATAACTCTACTTCTAATACAAATGATGATACCAATAAAGGATATGTCACACCTACTGAAAACAATACCAATCATTTCACAGATAACTCTTCACATGAAACTAGTCCTACACTCGCATCACCATCAAAAATTAACTTAAATGAAGATCATCTTGCTCAAAGATCGCCAATTGATGATGAAAATACCGTTCATCTTGTAGATGGATCTTCACAATCTGAGGTCCAATCCAACTCTCCTTCTCTAGCAGCTCCACCTGAGGTCCATCCTGCCGTCAGCTCTTCCAATTACCTCCCCGTAAACGGTAATACCACTCCCGGAGATCGTGGCTGTGAAGGTAGTGATGGATCATCCATCATGGGAATGATGGAAGATGGTTCTAAGGATGTGTTGGATATAACCTCAAGTGGATTACCCGTAGCTGATCTCAGGGAAGCGGAGGGGGAGGTAAATAGAAGAGCCTCCACGGCTAGTGGACGACCTCAAGTGGAGAGCCGTCTGCAAGACAATGATAGGACCTCAAATGTAGGAGCTGACGGCAGGACGAAGGACAGTAGAAAGGATGACAAGCAGCATAATGGATTGACTTCAAGTGCAATGGACGTGGATGATAATATGGAGAGTTCTCCTAATGATCAATCTGATGTTGATGATCCAATTACTCAATTGGATAATTGTATGACTCAGGATGTATCATGTGATGTTGAGCAACTGAATATAAATGAGAAGAAGGATAATGATATTATAGATGATAGTATAATAAATTTATTGAGGGGTTCTAGAGCTTGGAAGAAATTGAAGGGTTTAATAAGTATATTAAAATCTATAGGTAATGATATAATTTCATTTATACAGATTACAAATTTAGTAATTTCTGTATATTTAATTATAAATGATACAGATTTTAATGAATTAGTAAATGAATTATTAGAACAACCTTATTATGACTATGGATATTTACACCTTTGTGATATAATTACGAATACTCTTGAAGAACTAACAGATATTAAAGTCTCTATACCCATAGATATTATAAAAGTTATCATCTTATATTTCCAAGAGACCTTAAGGATTAATGATTTATATGAAAGGAAACTTAAACCACCTCTCTTCTTTTATGACAATGATAATACCCAACCTGATAGTGGTAAAGTTATACTCAAGTCCAAAACTAACAATACCACACATAAAAGTAAAGCAATAAATAGTAAAAAGTCGGTCCGTTCTACAGAAAAATCCCCATCAAAAAACAAATCAACTGTTGATACTAGTTCTAATGTAGATCGTCTTGCAGGTTCACTCGAGGTCCAATCCACGTCTGTTCCTCTTGCAGACAGCTCTCCACCTGATCTCCAATCCAAATCTCCTTCCACTAGGCGTGGAGCCTCTTCCAATTACCTATCTCTAAAGAGTAGAGCCACTCCCGGAGATCGTGGCGATGTTAGTGATGGATCATCCATCATGGGAATGATGGAAGATGGTGCTAAGGATGTGTTGTGCAGGACCTCAAGTGGAAAACCCGAAGCTGATCTCAGGGAAGCGAAGGGAGATGTAAATAGAGAAGCTGTCTGCAAGACGACCTCAGGTGGAAAGGCCACCACGGCGAGTGGGAAGGAAGACAAGGTTGTAACCTCAGGATCAAGAAAACGTGAATCAGACTCTGAGCCAGGTAAAACAGTAAGAAGGAGGAAAAGGAGTGAAGAGGGCATGAAATCACAGAGTAATGCATCTAATAACAGTACACCTAGACGTAAATCATCATCTAAAGTTGAAGATAACACGACTGCTGATGTAGCTAGTGACAAATCTAAAAAGAAGAAGCTACAAACATCGTCTGACGCTTCATCGTCACCAAAATCTAAAAAATCGCCTTCTAAATCAAAGTTAGATGTAAAACAATCATCAAATGATGAATTGAATATAGGTTTGTATATTATTTAAAATAAAATTTATATACTTCAGATCAAGGTACCAAGAAAAAGAAGAGGAGGAATGTGGGTACAAATGTGAAGTCATTAAAGGATTTGTTATTGACTAGACTTAATAGTACTTGATATATAAATGTATATATGTATAATTAGTAGATGTAATGTCTCCTACATTACGTATAGATGATAAGAGTATAATAAAGAACTTCCATGCGATCTCTAAGAGATGTCTAATTACATGTTCGATTGATAATCAGTTTACATTATTATTACTAAATCAATTATATTCATTTAAATGTACAAAAAATCATTTGCAAGTGGCTGGGCATTTAACCAGTGATGTAAGATCTAGAAGTAAAATATCGAATCCCAGAGAGGGATATAATAATATAGATGGGAATTATTATATTGATTTACAAGTATGTAAGAAGATGATTGATATATTTAATATTTATTTTATTTAGAAACAAATGTGTACTAATGCTATAATGGACAATCCAAGGTGTGTTATATCGTAATAAATATTGAACTTTATAGATTCGTTTGGACATCTTGGACTCCTAAATGTATAATAAAGGATAATAAAGTTATTTCTGTAATTTGTACAATAACATTAGACAATTGTATAGGTTTATGGATACCAAATGATTCTAGTAATGATATATATAACATGGAGGTATGTTTTATTATAATTTATTTATTAGCCTTATAGAATTTATTGGATATAAGAAAAGTGATTGAGAATGATATATATGATGGGAATATATATATAAGATCTAATTATGATGATGAATATTGTAAAAAACGTTTGTTATTTTGTCTAAATAACATTAGTTTCTCATCTTGTGATTTTGTAGAGTTAGATATTGATATGGGTTTCTTATGTATCTTGTCTATTGATCAATATATTGTTGTAGTTTGGATATCTAATTCACCTATAAGATCACATATTAAAAATATTAAGTCTGTAGGTAGACGTAGAACAAGGAATACTAAATTTAATCTTTATGATGAAGGTGGAGATGAGGATGAGGAGGAAGAACATACTTCAAAGAATAATAAACACTATATCAATGAAACATCATTAGATCTCTATGATTATCTTATATTAAATAGACAATCTGTTAATATAAATGACTTTGATATTAATAAATGTAAAGATTACTTTCCAATGAAGAGTAGTAGGAATTATATAAATTTATTATATGGTAAAACAATTTGTATAATAAATGTTGGTCCTTGTACCGGAATTTTGAGTTTGAGAGATGAAGATGGAGACTATTCTTGTAGAATTTATTATAGCCAAATGACTTCTATAGAATGTATAAACATCAATTTGAAATTTAAAGACTCGACAACTATTCAAGAGGTGGAAGTAAAACTTGATAGTAATGATAACATTCCCAAATTAAATGTAGAAGATCTTCAAGGACTAAATACAGACTCTATAGAAAGAATTGGAAACAATTCAGCACCTGAATTATTAAAACATTACATCATCTTCGATTATAAAATATTAACCCTTGTACAAGATTCTATTTACTATCTCTATATTAATGGAAATGTATTGAAATTTATAAAATTTGGTAATGTTCCACTCATTACATCATCATTAGAACCACTCTTTAATGTGAGTTGTATTTAAATTTAAAATCTAATCATTCTTCAGGTCAATGGTAATTTATTTAAAATCACTGCTACAAATTCTAATGGTATAGTTTATAATGCAGTTGTAGACGCTAATTTCAATATTGAAATGGATAATGTCAATGATAAAAGTACATGTAATGCAATTTTTACCTGTAATAATGACGTTTTATCATTTGAATGTCTAGTCATTAAAAATATTCTGGAATTAAGAGTAAATTTATATATCAAGAGTATATTCTTTAATATTTTAAATCTATTAATCAATCATGGAGATATTTCACTCCTTAATGACTTCATCATCAATAATAAAGACATGGTACCCACAAACTCAATCTTTCATACCATCAATAGAAATTCTAACGATGACATTAAATTCAATAACATCAATGATACATTAATATTATTGAACTATGATGATGTATTTAAATTATTCCATCATGCAATAACTGGAGAATATGAACAACATGATAAATTGACAATTACATTAATATATTATCTAATTGCCATTATAGATTTAAATACAGATTTCATCTTCAATAATCACCTAATCATATTCAATGATGATAACGTCATGAATGAATGCTGCAGAATCATCAGTAAAATACAATTAAATATCCAACAAATGCAAGAATTAATAACATTTGTACAATCATTATACAAACACGATATCATAAAATTACTCGATAACTTGTAAATTCATACATGTATATATTATAGAAACTAACAGTTGATATTCAAAGTTCTAAATATAACAGAAGTAAATGAATATTATTCCATCTGAGATGCATATAAATCTTGTTCCACCTGAGGTTACAAGCATCTCTTCCCATCTGAGGTCGTCCTGCCGTCAGCTTCTCTATTTACTTATCCCTCCGCTTCCCTGAGATCAGCTGCGGGTATTCCACTTCCACATGAGGTCATGTACTCTAATAACATACAAATACTGTAATTATAATCGCATAATTACCTTCATTCAATCATTTACAATCTACTTATAATATTATATTAATTTTATTGAAGTATAATTATTTATATAAACCTATTACTATATTATAAAGGTAGTATACTTCACATCATGTTAGTAGTTAAATAGTATATATATTATAATAATTATTTATATTACTACATATATATCTTCATATAACTATATTTCTACCTTCAATTGTATTATAATAAAAGTATTATGTATAGTCACTTCTCAATCATCAATAGACACTGATATTGTAGTGTGAATGGTGTTTTTTATCCCTACAATTATAGTGTTTATGAGGTAAAATATCTTTTTATTGTGCTTGGTAACTAGCCACGATCTCTGGGAGTGGCATTACCCATTTGGGATAGGTAATTAGAAGAGCTGACGGCAGGACGACCTATGGCATGGGTAACCTCAGGTGGAGAGCCGTCGGCATGAAGAATAGAGGTTGGTGGTCATGTGAAGGATAAACAACCAACTACATTTATTTATATTAGTATTGTTCATATAAGTAAATAATTGAGAATTAGATTATTGGTAAACGATATCAGTTTCGTTTTTATTGCAATCATATAATGATTTGATTTGATCTTCATAATATAATTTGATTTTATGTCGTACTGTTTTGAATGTTGGAGTCATAAGTCCATTTTCTGTAGTAAACATTTGATCTGTTAATATGAAATGTTTAAGTCTTTCTAATGAATTAAAGTTTTGTAAATTAGCAATTTTATCAAATTGACTTCGAATTTCATCCTTTAATTTCTCATTATCTAATAAATCTGATACATTTTTGCCAGATAAACCATTATTATCAGCCCACTTTAATACCTCATCAGGTGATAATACTACTACACCAACTATATGTGATTCAGTTGATTGACCATGAATATATATCTGCTCCACCAATGGCGAATTTATATAAGCATTCTCCAATTTGTCAGGCACAACATACTCACCCTATATAGTTTATCATATTAATGTATTAATACCTGAAGTGTAATCCAACTCTTCTTCCACTAGGCATGATGCCTCTCCACCTGAGGTTACAACCACTGTTCCACTAGCCGTGGAAGCCTCTTCTAATTACCTATCTCTAAAGAGTATAGCCACTCCCAGAGATCGTGGGAATGAAGAGTAGTACTGGACCTCGAGTGGAACCCGTAGCTGATCTCAGGGAAGCGAAGGGGGAGGTAAATAGAGAAGCTGACGGCAGGAATGTAACCTCAGGTGGAACGGCGAGTGGAAAGGACTTCAGGTGGAAGAGGTGAAGGTAGCGGTTGTAACTTCAAGTTTGCTATATTAATTATACAAACCTGACTGAGTTTGAAGATATTTCTGGCTCGATCTAGTATTTTGAGTCCTAGATTATCGAGTAGTTCGACAACATCACCTGTTTTGAACCATCCATCCTCCATAACTTCGGCTGTGAGATTTGGTTCAGCTAGATAACCAAGCATGAATCCAGTTCCTTTAACTAATAATTCACCTCTGGGTGGTGTAGCACATGCATCATATTCTAATTGTTCAATGGATCTTAATTTAAATTCGATGTCATATAATGGGCCACCAATAGTACCCTTTATTGTATCACGGTAATTTTGTACAAATAATATACCGACTTCTGTAGAACCATAACCCTCAGATACTGGACATGATAAATAAGCTTGTAAATCTAAGATATCAGAATCCAACATTGCAGCCGAACCCAATACAAATATATCCAATTTACCACCAAACTCTTTCTTTATCTTATTCAATAACAAATCACAAAAGAAATTAGAAGTTGATTCAGGTGTCGTTGAAAATAACTTCTTCTTCTTCTGAACACAAGAAGAAATCAACTTCTTCACAAACGATGGCTTAGATTCAATACCAGTACGAATCTATATATATAAATGAATATCAATCAAATAAATATAACTTTGTATAAGCAATAATCTCTCGGTTCCACCTGAGGTTACGCGTACTGTAGGTCGTCTTGCAGACAGCTCTTCCAATTACCTCCCTCTAAAGAGTATAGCCACTCCCGGAGATCGTGGCTGAAGTGTAGTGATTGGACCTCAAGTGGAACCTGGAAGTGATCTACGGGAGCTGGAAGGGGAAGTAAATAGAGAAGGCTGTCTGCAAGACAATGTAAGGTAGATAGTAACTTCAAGTGGTGGCGAGTGGAAAGAAAGGACCTCAAGTGGAGGTGAGTGGCTATGGTGATAAACAAACTTTTTGTAGTATTTTGGTGAAGACTCTTGGTACACCGATGAAGATATCAGGTTTGAGTGTTTTGATATCATCTAGTAGTAGTTTAATATTCTGAGTATAAAATATTAATTATATATAAAAACAAACCCCTCCAAAGTATCCTATTTTTGCTAAAAATGCGCTACAAAGATGTTCAACAAATCGTTCATAAACATGAGCGAGTGGTAAATAAGATAAAAAAGTTATACCTCTTCTAATTAAAATTCTATTTTCTACGCTTAAAAGCCTTCTAATTAACATTATAATGCCTCTATTATCATAAATAGCACCTTTAGGTATACCAGATGTACCAGATGTATAAATAATACTGGCAATATCTGTATCCTTACGATGAGGTGGTTCAACAACTTTATTTTTATAGCGCTCAATTAAATCATCCATTAAATAATAACGCAAACCCAATCGCTTCAACCTCTCATGATCCTCTACAGATACCTAAAGTATACATTAGAGGAAAATACGATAAGAAATATAATCTCCAAGGGATCATCTACTCTCTTCAACTCTCCACTCGAGGTCCAATCACTGTAATATACTGTTTCACTCAGCTCCACCTGAGGTAGTCTTGCAGACAGCTTCCTTCATTTACCTATCTCTAAAGAGTATAGCCACTCCCAGAGATCGTGGCAGAGAGAAGGTAGGGATTGGACCTCAAGTGGAAGTGGAACCCGTAGCTGATCTCAGGGAAGCGAAGGGACAACTAAATAGAGAAGGCCACCACGGCGAGTGGAAAGACCTCAAGTGGCGGTGAGTGTAAAAGAGTTGTAATATGTATTTCATTCAGTTTGGGTAATGTTTTAACATACTTCATCGAAGATTACAAGTGTTTCGAGGCAGTTTAGTTTAGATAAAAGTCTCTCGAGAATTGATATTTTTTTAGAGTCTATACAGACGGCATACATTTTAGTGGTGGTAATAATTTTAATTAGGGCTTCATCTCCTAATGATTCATACATTGAGACAGTACAAAATCCATATGCAGTAGCTAAGAATTAACAAATGAGTATTAAATAAAGATAGACATACAAGCATAATCGGTTAATAACCAGTATGGGCAATTAATAGCCCATAAACCTAATGGATACATTTCTTTAACAATATTACAATTATCAATTGTAACTTTTCTATTTAAAACTTCCGATTTAAGAGCAGTACCTATAATTTTTGCAAAATTAACAGACTATATATATAAATATATATTAAAAAATAATAAACTTACATCATTATATGTTGTCCAAACATATTCTCCAAATTTAATACTACCATCTGGTTGTACCATCTTCCTCCTTGTACCCAAATGTGGTCTATCACCAAAACTACTAGCATAATGACATAAAATATCAAAACTAAATGATTAAATATTAATAATTTAATTATTAAATAGAATTTATATCCATTAAAAAAAATTATAAATTTTATACCAATAAAAGCATACCTTGTATTAACAGATTCAGGAAATATTACAGGTGATGAAGGAAATTGATCCGTTGGATCACAACATCCATATACATCAGACTCATCTAAAATTATTTATATATCTCATTTATTCTTAAATGTGTTACTCACCTTTCCTTGTACTCTTTCTTAGCACCTTGGAGTATTTAAAATTACATAAGGGTAAATGACCCGTTTTCTCAAGTTGAATCACATTATCAACACAAAAAGGACTATTATTACTCATTTTCATGTAATAATTACATAGAATTAATATAAATAATATAAAAAGTGATAATATTATCATTAAATGTCTAATATGGGGAATCAATTATTAATTGGCAATCACTATAATTAAATTATCAGTATTTATAATTATATCTCAGTATATACAACTCATCACCATAAAAATGGCCACATCTGGAGCTCTGCAGCGTATGTTTTTCATATTTATTTACTAATGAATCTCCAAAATACCCAAATCATCCTCTAATTAATTCAATTTTTAACACATTCTATAGAACCACTTGATATGATCAGGCTCAATCTCGATGAAATCATATATCTAAAGTGCAAAGGGGGGCGAGAAATCATCGGTAAATTACACGTATGTCTATATCTAATATATATCAAAAGTAACTTGAGATACCAAAGAATACATCCAGATAGCTCCAGTTTGCTCAAGATTACTAATGGATATAGATAAGTCTAATACAGATCTTATTCCATTGAGGTACAATCCACCTTCTACAGTACCACCTCTCTTCGTCTTGCAGACAGCTCTCCAACTGAGGTCTTTCCACTAGGCGTGAAGCCTCTTCCTTTTACTTCCCCTTCCAGCTCCCGTAGATCGCTTCCAGGTTCCACTTGACGTCTCCACTAGAGGTCCAATTACTAACTTCATTTTTACCCCCAAAATTTGAAGGAAAACCTGAATTTCTGGGGAAACTACTGAAGATTGAGGAATGACTATTGGATGAATTATAAATGTCAATACTTCATTGAAGAGGATTTGATGATTGTATTTAATTTTATCATCCTCACTTCATTCCAATTTATATTCATTGAGATATCCCAACAAATATGAAAACCTCCACTTTAGACGTATCTCGTCGAGATTAGTTTTATAACCTCAAGTGGAACCCGTAGCTGATCTCAGGGAAGCGGAGGGACAACTAAATAGAAGAGCTGACGGCAGGACCTATAGTGTAGAGCTGTCTGCAGGACGAAAAGAGTTGTAGACGAGTGGAGAAGATAGTAATTTGTATCAATTCTGATCTGGATTAAATAATAAATTTATATTAATTTTATAATATCAATAGGCTTATGATGAGCATTGTAATATGGTATTATCGGATGCTACTGAGACTATTACTACTACAGAGGTTGATTCATCAACTAATAAGGAGATATTAAAGGTGAGTATAAATATTATATAAATATATATTATTTTAGACAATTAAGAGAGATACTGGTACTGTATTTATACGTGGTGATTCTCTTATATTATTATCCCATTATGAGGAGTGATTATATTGGTGATAATATATAGATGAACAATATTTGTATGATTGGGTATAAAAATATTAATGGATTTTTTGTATTATCGCATATGATTTTAATAGTTTTTGATGTGAAGATGAATGAAATTATAAAGATATAAATTAAGATGATTAATTTAACTAATTTAAATTTCAATATATTTATAGTTATAATATATAGATTAATTAATATATATTTATATCCAATGATATGTAATTTTTCAAATGTATTAATTTTATATGTATATAATTGTGTATTTGTATTATTTAATATATCTTGTTGTTGGAATTTAGATATATCTAATGTATTTTTTAAAAAATATAATACAATTGATAATATAATATATTCTAATAATGTAATTAATAAAAATTTTGTAAATACTTTAGATAATATATCACCAAATATTAATTTATCATATATAGATTTATATAATGTACTTAATAATATAAATGTACATGATGATACTGTTGGTATATATAAATCATGTATTATATATTTACCTTTACCTATAGGTAATAATATATTACGTATATTATTTATAACATCTATATATGTTATATTATAATATGGTCTACCTAATTGTATTATATTTTTTATTATACTAGGTGGATTATCTTCAATTACTTTTTCTACATTATCATATTCATTTCTATATAATACATTATCATTAGATTCATCCAATATTATATTCTGTAAATAATTCGTCAATGATAATCCCGCTTGTAGCATATTTACAGACATTATCAGAAACAAAATATTGTAATGATAATCTGTAAGTAGCTGAATTTAGATGGAGTAAAGACGATTAAAACCACATTACAATAAGAAGCATCCCTAAAGTAGTTGTATCACAGAGTGTCGAAATTTTAAACAACTTGATAAATCTTAAAGTAAATAGACAAATTATTAAATTTAGTAGATAATTATATAACAATATTGAGTATTTAATGAATAATAAAGTCCCTTGTAGAAGTATATCCCTACCTTTGGTAATCCATACACTTTCCTATATTTTTCAAATGTATAGAATGATCCTGATCCTAAAATACTAACATCATGTGTTTATATTTTGTAATTTTTAATGATAACGTATTAATATAAGATATAATAAATGTAGAGCTTCAATTTGATCTCGGGTGTGTTGAACCCTCCCTACGATGACGACATCAATTTGTGTATCGTCCAGATGTAATGAAATGTTGATTAAATTTACAAAGATATTAAATTATGCATTATATAATCAGAAATTTAAAACAAAAATAGGATTTTATAACATTAAAAAGTCTAAAGACCGTGATGTATTGATTAGGACTCGAACCTTGGTCAATTCTAGTATGTAAATACATCTATTGAATAGTATACTTCATTAATCTTCAATTATAGATTCAGTAAACTATGGTATACAGATTGATAATGAAATGTCTAAATTAGACATATTGAACTATGTATTAACGAAATTATTATCTGATGAACCTAATAATAAAATAGTTGTCTATACTGACCATATAAATGTCAATAGATTATTACATTCATCTAAAATGTAAGTAATATTATATACTATAATATAATTTCTATAGTATGAAATTGTTACCTAGTGATAAGTCATATCAATATCATGCACTAAAATTGTTTAGGTAAGCTGATGTTAAGATCAATCATTAATAAATTTAGACGTGGTGGTTGTATATTATTATTATTAGATGATTTAAAGATTAAAATTAATGCTGATATTGTTGTACATTATGATTTACCAAAATTTATAGATACTTTTAGTAATAGATTATCTGGTATTAGAAAGAATTTGATTTTCTATAATAAAATTGATAGAACATTTATCGCACATTTACAAAATCAATTTAATATTATATTATATGATTTAAATATACCATCTAAAAAAATATTAATTGATGATTTTATTAAAGAATTAGGTATTATTTTTATTCTTCATAAATAATTTACCCCATTTAGAAATGATTATAGAAAAGACACCAAAAATTGATATAGAATCAGCTGATTGTGGGGATTATAATAAAAATGAGTATGTTGATATAATATATAAATCTATAATATACTACATAGATTATTATCAGCATTATTATATATGTTACATTATAAAATGAAAGGTTTAAAAAAGAAACAATATTTATTATATGATCCAAAATTTAAAACATTTAAAACAAGACAATCAGTAATTAAATATTTAAATGATAATAATATTTATGGATACAATTCAATCAATCTAACAAGAAATGGATTCGTAATCGAAACTTATGATACATTAAATCTACCAACCTCAATGCCAATCTATACACATAAAAAAATCAATCAACACCTAATCAAACTCAAAAAACGTATAGAAAAAGGATATATTTCATCACCAATCAATAAATGGTACGTAACAATCATATATTATACCCATAAAATAATATACTATGTTCCACTCGAGGTCCAGTCACTACCTTCTCCACTCGCCGTGGTGGCCTCTTCTATTTAGTTGTCCCTCCGCTTCCCTGAGATCAGCTGCGGGTTTTCACTTGATGTTACATCTTCTGTTCTATTTGAAGAAGTATAGGGAATATCATGGGGTTTATTATCTAATTCATGGGGTAGATAATAATTATAGTGTTTTTTATCCCCAGAATCCCCCATAATATCATCATTTCTACTCGAGGTCCAATCCAACTCTGTTCCACTCGCCGTGGAGGCCTCTCCTAATTACCTATCTCTAAAGAGTAGAGCCACTCCCAGAGATCGTGTCGGTGTGAAGGGTAGTGATGAAGGTATTGATGGATCATCCATCATGGGAATGATGGAAGATGGTGCTAAGGATGTGTTGGATGTAACCTCAAGTGGAATGAAGTGTAGTACTGGACCTCAGGTGGAACCAGTAGCTGATCTCAGGGAAGCGGAGGGGAAGTAAATAAAAGAGCTGACGGCAGGATGGACATCGAGTGTAGAGCTGTATGCAATGGAAAGATGGACCTCTCTAGATGACTGCATTGTTATATATAAACATGTGTATAGGAAGGTGTATAAGAAATTGATGAGACATGAGGAGTCTAGGATGGTGAGATTGCTTAGATATAAGAATATGTTGCGTTAATTGTGTGGTATTACATCCCCATTATTAATTGTTAATTTTGTAATTTTCTTGGGTTGTATCTTCATGTATATTTCTCTTGTTACCCATGCATCTGTTGATGCGTATATGATTTGATTATCTGTTAATTGTTCTGCTTCCCAATTTGAGCATTGTTGTTGTTTTGATAATTTCATTTTTAAATATATTTCTGTTGCATTTTTTAATGTTGATGGTATTATATTTTTCTCTTTACATAACTCTTGTAAATCTACAAAACTACTCCCCACAACCCCATAACCTTTGTATAATACCCGCAAATCCGATGGTGCACCATGCGATATCTATAGAATGTGGGGATGAAGTGGGGTTTATTGATGTATGTATGGATGTTTATTAATCCATTCAATAGGTTTATCTTTATTGCCGGTAGTGCTGAGTGCAGACTTAGCTTCGTCAAGTTTTTTAATGGCTCCATCCGCTGCATTTTTAGCCTTAGTTTCATCATCAGCTCCAGCTAATTCACCCAGTTTCGTATGAGCCTCTTTAAGCTTTACTTTAGCAGCTGATGTAAGTTGATTATTAATAGCATCAGCAGTGATACTTATTTCCCCCACAACTGCACCATTTGAATTCGCTACAGCTTCATCTTGACCAGAAACCTCTTCCATTTCATTACTCGCTTGAGACATCACTACCGTCACCCATACTTCAACTCACCTTTAGAATTTTCTTGTCAGATAGTAATTGTATTAATGATGTAGGAATGTATCCTAATTTATAAATGAGGTAAATATAACAAATTGAACTGCTAGCTAATTGAATTAAAGATGGTTTAATCCTTAATGTATCTTTACGTAATGTTCCATAAAAATCTGGGGCATATTCGAGATCAAATCCGATAACATCTAAATATATAATAATGAAATTGAATATATAATCAACCTGTATCCAATCTTGAAATTATATTATCCTCATGATCCTTTATATTGTCATTATTCAGTATAATCACATCACCTTTAAACTTTATATAATCATTATCCTAATGAATTATAAATTAATATCTCCATTCACACATGAAGCTATAACGTTATCTTCCACTCGATTCCACCTGAGGTTACAACCACATCTGTCCCACTATGCGTTCCACATGAGGTTAGTCCTGCCGTCAGCTTCTCTAATTACTTCCCCTTCCAGCTCCCGTAGATCGCTTCCAGGTATTCCACTTCCACTTGAGGTTACATCACAACCTTCACCGCCACGATCTCTGGGAGTGGCTTTACTCTTCAGAGATAGGTAATTAGAAGAGGGCTCCACGGCGAGTGGAATAGAGGTGGATTGTACCTCAGGTGGAGAGCTCCATGCAATGGAAAGCAAGGTTGTAACCTCAGGTGAGTGGATTGGACCTCGTTGGAGAATCTACATGTAATGTACGATATGTACAATTGTTGGGAAGACAAGAAATGTGATTGAATGTGTAGATATGGGTGTAAAGTTAAAAATGTTGAATATATTAAAATTAATGATTGAATTAATTTATAAACATACTAGATAATTATTTTCAACTATTGAATTGAAATTTTGTAATTTATAGAATTTTATATTTTTGAGATGTGTAGATTTGAATGCGGTATATAATTTCGATGACAGGGTCAAAATTAACATCCAAATCATATAGATTCTATTTGATTATATAAATAATATTAATATAAATTTAATTTTAAAAATTTTTTCTGTATAGATTCAATTCGATGTTATATGATGTTGTAATAACTATGTGAGGGTTGATGTTGATTATATTAGTATATTAAATATATGAAAAAAAAATGTACATGTAATAATAATATTATTTAATATTAGAATATATTTATATAATAATGAATAGTATTAATAATTTAAGTTTTATTCGTAATAAAAATATAGAAATAAAGCCTATTGTACATAAGAATATAAGATGTACAACATGTAATATAGATTTTAATGATATTATAGATTTAAAATTACATTATAAAACAGAATGGCATTTGTATAATATAAAAAGAAAGAATGAAGGTATAAATTCTATTACATTAGATGATTATAATATATTAAAAGATCAGATAATGGATATAGTAAATAATGATATAAAAATTAAAGATGATAAAAATAATATTAATAATAATAATAAATATAATAATATAAAATATATAGAATTTAATTATAAAAATGTTTATTTGATAATAATATTTCTAATAATTTATATAATAATATAAATTATATGGAAAAAAAATATACATTTTATTTACCTGAAAAAGAATATATAAATGATATTATTGGTTTATTAAAATATTTACATGATAAAATATATAATTTTAATACTTGTATTTATTGTTATAAGAAATTTATTAATAATTATGCTGTATTACATCATATGAATGATAAACAACATATTAAAATTAATAATGATCATTTTAATGATATCAAAAATTTTTATGATTTTACCCAATCATATGCTTCATTACTTGAATTTAATAATCTAAATACACCCAAACGTAAATTTAATAATAAAAAATCATTCAAAATCGATCCTGATGCATCAACAAGTACACCAATCTCATCACCAAATAATATTCTAGACCATTACTCCAATCAATCATACTCATTCGATTATATCAATAACAATCTTGAAAATTCTAACATCATTATTCATCCTGTAGAGAACTCTCCACTCGATGTTACAACCAGTGTTCCACTCGCCGTGGAGGCCTCTTCCAATTATTTCCCTCTAAAGAGTAATGCCACTCCCGGAGATCGTGTCGGTGTGAAGGGTAGTGATGAAGGTATTGATGGATCATCCATCATGGGAATGATGGAAGATGGTGCTAAGGATGAGTTGGATGTAACCTCAAGTGGAATGAAGAGTAGTACTGGACCTCGAGTGGAACCTGGAAGCGATCTACGGGAGCTGGAAGGGGAAGTAAATAAAGAAGCTGACGGCAGGACAACCTCAGGTGGAAAAGCCGCCACGGCGAGTGGAAAGGAGAGTAGTACTGGACCTCAAGTGGATGATGAATGGGAGGATTTGATAACATCTGGTATGGAGGAGTCGGATTTGGAATCGATATTATTATCGTATGGATTGAGAAGGGCATATATAATGTCGAATGGTAATTTATGTTTACCTAATGGTAAAGAGGCTGTACATCGTGAATTGGCGTATATATATAAACAGAATTTATCAATAAATGATTATAAATTATATAAAAAAAATTAGATAAATTTAAATTTAAGAAACCAGAAGAAAAAAGATTTATTAAAATGTCACAAAAATCACAAATACAATCATTCAAAAATACTCATAATGTACAAATGAAATCTTATAAACTATTCGTACCCATAAGACAAGATTTATGCTTTGGATAATCACAATATAATCTCATATAAATCTATTCTTTAATTGATTCATCTCCCAATTACTATATATTATTTATATCATTTAATACAATATATATTTATCATTATAATAACACCTGACGTAGTCCTGCCTTCAGCTCTCTACTTGAGGTCCTATCATTGTCTTGCAGACAGCTTCTCTATTTACCTCCCCCTCAAACTCCCGTAGATCGTTCTCGGGTATAAAATACAATCTCAACGAGATAAGTCTAAAGTGACGGAATCCATGTTTGTTCGTATATCTCAATGAATATAAATTGGAATGATGCGAGGATAATTAAATCCAATAGAATCATCAATGTCCTCTTGAATGAGATATTAAGATTAGAATTACATTCAATAGTCATTCCACAATCTTCATGAGTTTCCCCAGAAATTGAGGATTTCGTTCAAATTATAGAGGTAAAAATGAAGTTGTGAAATTAGTAGTAATTGACCTCAAGTGGAACCCGAAAACGATCTACGGGAGCTGGAAGGGGAGATAAATAGAGAAGCTGTCTGCAAGACGAAGAGAGTTTGATTGACCTCAGGTGGAAGGCGAGTGGAAGCTGACGGCAGGATTTGACATTAGGTGAAGATAATCATTAGACCTCACATGAAAATGTCGTATTAACGATGTTATAGAGTATTGTTTGTAAAAGGATATGATTAAACGTACCTATAGAATGGGTCGAAGACTATATTATCGGATGAGATGAAGATTAGATCGACTACTAGTAGTGTTACAAAGATTGCGACTATTACTCCCCTGTATGAATAAGTATTTATATTGTAATGTCGTACCAGAATGTATTCCAGGGATCAGTAGACACCCAGGTCAATATTACGAATAGTATAATCAGAGATATTAATGCTGAAAATTAATGAAGTAATCAAATTATATGAAGATTAAAACATACATTTAGTCCTAACGTTCAACAATGCCATTACAAATAGATATAGGTTGACAATTTTAATTTATAATGGCATCAGTGGCGTACCATGTAGGGTACTTATATACCATTTGGAAAAAAAGGTTCAAAATATAGATATTTTGTTATTATAATTATAAATTATACTTGTAAATTTTATTCTATTATTTATAAATGTAAATTGTGCGAATGTGTAAATTTTTGTCCAGGGAACGGAGTCACTACTTTGATGATGACCTCTGGAGATGTTAATGGAATATATACTCTTGAAAATTACATAATGAATAAATTATATTTGCCATTATAAGGTTTATTCCATATTATACTATGGAATCACTTGTTATGATATGCTTTTATTACTCTACCACCATGTGACGTCTATTTTATGAATGAGTGTATATAATTTGTAAATTAATTGAATTTAGGTGAGAATAATAATAATATGTTCATGTTCTTCTTTTGTTGCCAGAAATGTATTGGTTAGTATATTTTTATGGTTCGCGTACACAGATTGTCAGACGAGCTGTACTTGATTCTTCACTTATAACACATAGATTAGTACACATTAATAATATATTGTTAAATTTTATTTAATTTATATTAAAGTATGCTATAATATCGAATAATTTTCGAATTAGAGCATCTTATTGTATAATAGTATAATTCTCTAAATTTAGCTCTTGATAATTTTAATTTTTGAGATAAATTCTCTTCTATATCTTATTAACGTTATTATTAGATAATTTATAAATTTTGTAGTATAATAATTTAATTTTAATATTTGTTGTAAAATATGGAGTCACAAGATAGTGTAAATGTAATAGACTTGAGTGAATGTTCTGATGATAATATACCGTATTCAAATTCTGTTTGTAATACAAATGAGGAGCATAGAAGAGTCTCAAGATGTAATAAAAAATATTTAATAACCCTATTTTTATTATTAATATTATTGGCGGGTGTAGTTGGTACTGTACTATTGTTATATTTTAATAATCGTCCTATCGGGAAGTTTGTAGATAAAACATTGTATGATGGGACCAAGTATAAGGATGTAGAGTTTGAATGTGTTGGTAAAGATAAGACTGAGTGTAAGAAATTTAATAGTGATTTAAGGAAGAAATATGTTGATGAGTTGGTGAAAGTATCTGAAAGTAGGAAAGTGAAATTATATGATGGTAATTACAATAGTTGTAACAATTCATGTATATATAGTAAATGTGTAAAAGAAGAGAGATGTGTATATAAATGGGAGTTGGAATCTGTGAGTAGAGTAGTTGTAAATAATAAATTGAAGATTAATGCAGAATTTGAATTAGATACATTATTAAAGTATAAAAGATTTATAGTTCATTATCGTAAGAAATATTATGATCAGAAAGATTTTGAAGAGAGATATGATCAATTTCGTAAGAGTAGAATAAGTATAGATAGTCATAATGCTCGTATGTTTTATTAATATAAATTAATTATAATTATTTTTTTATATAGTTAAAAACAAGACTTATACTAAAGGTTATACTACATTTGCTGATTTAACTGATGTTGAAACTGGTTTGACTGCTGTTGGTGATGATAATATGACATATATATGTGATGGTAATTTGAGAGAAAATCATGATCCATTATTTGGAGATGATCTCATTGGAACAAAAGTTGATGTAAATATAGAGACCAATATAGTTAATGGAAAGGTAGAAGAAGAATTAGATGAAACAAAATATTTTGATTGGAGAAAACGTGGTAATATAGTTGGTGAAGTAATGAGTCAACATAAATGTGGTTCATGTTGGGCAGTTGCAACTATAGGTGTTGTTGAATCATATATGGCTATAAAGACTGGTAGTTTTCAAAAATATAGTGTACAACAAGTAGTAGATTGTACTGATTCATCATTTGGTTGTGAAAGAGGTGGTAATCATTATGTTGCATTAGAATATGTAAAGAAAAGTAAATTATGTACAGAATATCAATACCCATATGTAGCAAAAACTGATACATGTAGTTCTAAATATTGTGATACTGAATTAGGTATAAAAGAAGTTGTTAGCTTAAGAAATAAAGATGCTAAAGAACATTTAAGATTACATGGACCATTTTTAACCTCATTTAAAGTCAGTAGAGATTTCTTATTATATGAAAGTGGTATTTTCAATGGACCTTGTAATAGCTACATTGGACATTCTGTTACCGTAGTCGGTTATGGACATGATAAAGAATTAAATAAAGATTACTGGATCATCAAGAATTCGTGGGGTAAAAGATGGGGTGAAAATGGTTATGTGAAGTTATATGATGGTAAAGCTGGTGTAGGAACATATTGTGATTTCTCACATCATGCATATGGTGTAGTTTAAATGCTCATATAATTCTTCATAAAATCTAGTAGATTTAATAATAATACGATTAACCTATAAAATATAAACTAAATTTATTATAATAAATATATGCACGAAAATATATAATAGTCAGCAATAACATAAACAAATACGTCAGGTTCAACGAAGTTCCATCAAACTCATTTACACATGAGATTAATCCACCTCGTCTTTCCACTGCCGTGGTGGCCATCCACTTGAGGTCGTCTTGCAGACAGCTCTTCTATTTACTTCCCCTTCCAGCTCCCGTAGATCGCTTCCAGGTTCTACTTTCGGTTAATAACTTATTTCAACGAGATAAGGATAAAGTGATGGTTTTCATGTTTGTTAGTATATCTCAATCAATATAAATCAGAATGATCTGAGGATGTGTAAACTAAATACAATCATCAATGTTCTTTTCAATAAAGTATTAACATCAGAAATACATCCAATATTCATTGAGTTATTGTCATGAGTTTCCCCAGAAATTAAGGATTTCCTTCAAATTTGGAGGTAAAGGTGAAGAAGTGTAATTAGTGATTGGACCTCAGGTGGAGCCCGTAGCTGATCTCAGGGAAGCGAAGGGGGAAGTAAATAGAGAAGGCACCACGCCTAGTGGAAAGACGAGGTGGATTGGACCTCAATTGAGAGTTGATAGCAACTGAAAGACCTTTGACAATTAATGGATGGAAATTTTATGTTTATTGTTTGGGTTGCCATAGTATTTCTGTCTCGATTGTCTCCTCCTGTAAATATGTCTCTATTGCGTCTTCAACTTCAGGCTGTCGTCTCAGTCATCGTCTTATTGTTTGTGTTATAGAAAACAGGAGCAATTCAACAGCATGGCGATGTCAAGTTTCATGAAGCAGATGAGTCATCCTGGCGCGATGAGAAAATCGGCTAGTGGACAGGCTCGTGGGAAAGTTAACAAAAATATGTTCAGATCATATTCAGCAAATAAGGTACCAAATAGGCCTTTTATTGGTGGTATTGGTTCAAAAGCTAGGAAAACTACATCACTAACAAATGTACCAAAGATTAAAATAAAAAGTAAAAGAAAACATATGAAAAAATTGATTATAATTTTAGTAATTATTGGGATTTTATTATTAGGATTGGGTGCTGTGGCTATATATTTCTATTTCTTTGTCACTGATCTTAGGAGCGTAACTATAGAACCATATCCATCAGATATCAAATATCCAAGTTTATAGCATGAGATTGTAAACTTTATAGGAAAAAAATCGTCTCGAGAATATAATCACGTAAAATTATATGGAATCATCATATTTATTACTAGAACTCTCTACTTCTATACAAACGTCCATAGATATTAACCATTGAGGTGGTCGTATATATACCATATGGATTATATAGATGATAGATTCATTATATATGAATATTCAAATGTATATAAAGGGTAATAGTAGTAATAGTATTAAGGTATAGTGTATTCGATTGGGGTGGTGAATACAACAACCGATAATGATTCTTATAAATGTATACATAACATTGAATTATTTTTTATGATAATGATAAATTTATCAATTAATTCTATGTTAATGTCATCTAAAATTTTATTTAGTAATTTAAAATGTGTTCATTTAATGAAGCGTAGATTACATTTGTTAACTTATAGCCTAATAAAATCGAATATATCAGTAAATCATAAATGTAGCCTTATATATAATCTAAATCTGTATACTAAATCCATCCATACATCATCATTTCGATTAAATAAAGATCCATATTCTGTACTAGGTGTCGATCGAAATGCTACACATGATGAAATTAAAAAAAAGTTCAGGGAGTTGGCTAAGAAATACCACCCTGATTTAAACCCATCGCCAGATGCCAAACAAAAAATGGCACAGATTACAAGGTATATTTCTTATCTTCATAATCATTCATACATCATCAGTGCTTATGAGCTCTTATCTGATCCCAAGAAGAGGAAAATATATGATCAGACCGGTATGCAGTCAGATGATAGCAATTTCGATCCATCAGGTGAGTACTTAATTATATAACCATAAAATACTTATAATTCAGGAACCGGTTTCAGTGGGTTCAGTGGATTTGGTGATTCCTCCTTCATGTTCACAGATTTCGCTGAAATGTTCTCAAGAATGGCGTCTGGAAATACTGAAGGAGGTTTTACAGGATCGACACGTGGAGATGATATACAGGTATGTCATTTAGCCCGTATTTCAACATTTTACAGACTGAAATTACACTGAGTTTTATGGATGCTATTAAAGGATGTAGTAAGGTATTTATTTATTAAATTTATATTTCATTTACATACAGAATATAACCGTGCCCGCAAGAGTAACGTGTAGCGATTGCCAAGGACATGGAAGACAACCCGGTACAAGCGTCGATGTTTGTAAAATATGCAATGGCACTGGTATGTTAAAGAATATATATAACGACCAAGTTCTACTCCATCTTTCTTTTGTACTTGGATAGTATATCAACCGTAGGTTATATGACCTATCTTCATCCTGCAGACAGCTTCCATTCGAGGTTGCAACATCTGTTCCACTAGCAATGGAAGCTCTCCACCTGAGGTCCAATCCAACTCTTCTTCCACTAGGCGTGGAGCCCTCTTCCAATTACCTATCTCTAAAGAGTAGAGCCACTCCCAGAGATCGTGGCAGAGAGAAGGTAGGGATTGGACCTCAAGTGGAACCTGGAAGCGATCTACGGGAGCTGGAAGGGGATGTAAATAAAAGAGCTGTCTGCAGGACCAACCTCATGTGGAACTGCAACAGGAAGATAGGTGGATCGGAATTCGAGTAGACGATGACCATCATTTTACAACATACAAATATATATAACTATATAGGTGTACAGCGTATGGAACGTGGTCCGATAATAATAGGTGTTCCATGTAGGACATGTAATGGTAGTGGTCAGGTTGTACCTTATCCTTGTAGAGCTTGTGGTGGTAGTGGTGATCGTGCACAGAGTAAATCGGTAAATATAGATTTACCTGCTGGTGTTAGGAATGGTATGCAAATGCGTATACCAAATCAAGGTCATGTTGGTACAAGGGGTGGTAAAAGTGGACATTTATTTGTTAATATAAATGTACAACCCCATCCATTATTTAAATGGATAGATGATGATATACATTTATCTATACCTATAACACTTAAACAATGTCTACTTGGTGGTACAATTAAAGTACCAACACTTGATGGTACTGTTGATTTATCATTAACATCAAGTTCTCAACCAAATTTTATTAAAACACTTAAAAATCGTGGACCACCTAAAGTTGATACAAGAGGTTATGGTGATCTCATTATTCATTTCGAACTTAAATTACCCGATGTACTCACCAATAAACAAAAACAACTCATCGACGAATTCGATCAAGATAATAAAACCACCAAAGATGAACACAAAAAATGGTGGGAAAAAGTCGTCAAATGCAAATTGTAAAATCAACATCATATCAACACGTATCAAATACTAACTCAACCTCTAACATTCTTCCACCAGTCACTCCATTTGAGGTACACTCGAAGTCCGATACTACTCTCCTTCCACTCGCGGTTCCACCCGAGGTCGTCTTGCAGACAGCTCTCCACCTGAGGTCTTTCCACTAGCGTGGCGCCTCTCCTATTTATCTCCCATTCCAGCTCCCATAGATCGCTTCCAGGTCCACTCGGGGTCTCCACCTGAGGTTATAATTCATATTTTCACTTCCTCATCTTACCCTCAATTTTTGAAGGAAAACCTGAATTTCTGGGGAAACTCATGAAGATTGTGGAATGACTATTTAATGAAATTTATATCTCAATACTTCATTGAAGAGGAATTTGATGATTGTATTAACTTTAATAACCCTCACTTCATTCCATTTTACATTCATTGAGATATCCCCTTTAACATGAATTCCGTCACTTTAGTCTTATCTAGCCGAGATTAGATTTATAACCTCAAGCGGAACCTGGAAGCGATCTACGGGAGCTGGAAGGGGAGGTAAATAGAACAGCTGACGGCAGGATTGACCTCAAGTGGAGAATCTGTCTGCAAGACGAAGGAAAGGAATTGTACCTTATGCAGAAAAGATACTGAAGACCTGATTTATAATGTTAGTCTGATAGAAAGTAGTGATTTATATCGGAACGCAATGTAATTGTACAAATACTTATATTTGGATTTAATTCGAATGCATCTTATATAATTACAAGTGAAATTACTATAAATAATCGATATTGGAGATGTTTTATTTACACCTTTAAAATCGTATTGTAAATTTGTGAACTTATGGTGAAGAGTTTGAAATTATCGTAATATAAGGAGTTGTTATATAAATATAGGTGATTATTTAATACACACTTTGTATATACGTTGAAATTTTAAGATTCATGCATTATATACGACATCATTGATCATGTGCTAGGGGTTTAAAAGCCTGGTGTCTAAAAGTGGTCGATTGTGTATTTAATTATCGTATTATATAAAAATGATTAGTTTTAAGGGTCAAAATCTTGCTGTAAACGTCCATTATGATTACACATTTATATATCATCACAATTTTGTAAATTAATTAAATATAGTGTTTATAGTTAATTTTATTCATTAGATATTTATTTTGTTAAGATGTCATTACCGCGTTGTTTAACGCGAGATTTTTTTACTAATTTGGCTGATTCAATTAGTAATGCTACAGATCAATATTTCCAGGATGTACATGAATCACCAACTACAATTAAACTTTTATGTCTACAACAATCTTGTATTGCTGATAATAAATTTCTGTATGTTTGAATGAATTATTATAAATTTTATTAAAAAATTTATTATAGTATCGAAACTTTGGATGGAACAGTACCCATTGAATATAAACACACATGTCTAGCACTAGTACCACCCACTGCCGATGGAGATAGACAGCTTGTAGGAAAAGTTATTAGTTTTAATCAATATAAAATAGCACCAACAAAGTAAATCATACAAAAGAAACTATTCATCAATCATACAGATCAAGATATCTTATTGTACTCACGAGGATAACTATCATACCAGGAGATTATAGACACCTCATCGGACATCTAGTACCTGCACTCATCTATCATCCAGTAAGTACATTGTCTATTATAACTCTATATCCAATATACCCACATATTACAACCACCGATCCACTCACATCCTCTCTTCCTCTCACAGATAGCTATCCACCTGAGGTCAGTCCTGCCGTCAGCTCTTTTAATTATCTATCTCTAAAGAGTAGAGCCACTCCCAGAGATCGTGGCGAAGGTAATGATTGGACCTCATGTGGATTACCCGTAGCTGATCTCAGGGAAGCGAAGGGGGAAGTAAATAGAGAAGCTGACGGCAGGAAGACCTCAAGTGGAGAAGCTCCATGCAATGGGAAATATGGATCTCAGTTAGTGATAGTGACAGATTGTGAAATGATAGATCTCAGATGTAGAAATTGTTTTACATGTTATTTTACAGAGATTGGCTGTGCCTCAGAATGTACAGAGTCATCCGTAAGTTTAAATTATTTAGTGTTGAATAATTTTCTATTAGTGGTGATGTTAAGGTTGAAGCTCCAAATATAATGAGTGGACCTATAAGGAAGCCACAAGAAAATTTAAGAAATGTAAAAAATGTAATGACACCTTATAATTCGAAACAAAGTTCAAAGAAACAAGAATTGTCTCCTGTAAGAATATGTGATTTAACATTGTATACGCCTAAATGGTTAATAAGAGCACGTGTGGTTCATAAGTATGTTGAATGACCTTTCATAAATAATCCTTCAATTATAGATCGGAAATTCGTAAATTTAATAACCAAAGAGGTGAAAATCAACTTTTTTCTATTGATTTATGTGATGTCAACGTTCGTTTAATCAATATTCATCAATTTATATCCTGTAGGGCGAAATTAGAGCTGTCTTCTTCGGAGAAGCCGTCACCAAATGGTATACATTTCTAGAAGAAGGACAAGTAAGTATCATAAATATTATTACCTACACTTGAGGTCCTATCTCCCTCTTCTTCATCTCGCCGTTCCATCTCTGTTCGTCTTCATACAGCTCTTCTCCACCCGATGTCCATCTTTTCCACTGCATGGAGCTTCTCTATTTACCTCCCCCTCCGCTTCCCTGAGATCAGCTACGGGTCCTCCACTTCCACCTGAGGTTACAATCACTAACCTCTTCACAGCCACGATCTCTGGGAGTGGCCTTACTCTTTAGAGATAATTAAATAGAAGAGGCACCACGCCTAGTGGCAACAGCAGGATGGACCTCTAGTGGAAAGGAGATGGATTGGACCCCATATGGATTCGGTATGGATATATATATATATATATATTATAGGTGTATTCTATAAGTGGTGGTCAATTGAAGCCATCGAATAAAAAGTTTAATACATTGAAACATTCATGTGAGATGATATTGGATGAAAATTCTCATATTCAATTATTTCAAAATGATGAATCGATACCATCAATGTGCTGTTCTTTTACCCCATTAAAACAGATAGATAATGTTAATATTGGTGAGACGGTTGATGTATTAGCAGTTGTTGTTAGGGCAAAGGATATTCAAAATATTCAATCAAAGGTTGATTTTTCTGTGGATGATTTAATGATGTATATATAGGGTGGTAATACTGTTGATAAAAGAGATTTATTATTATGTGATACATCTGGGGCTACAATATGGTTAACTGTGTGGGGTGCTAATAGTCAAGTTCTTAGTAAACAAGAGAATCCAAATCCTATACTATGTTTCAAAGGTATGTATATATACATCAGATTTAATAAATATAATTAGGTGTAAGAGTTGGTAATTGGCAAGGTAGAAAACTTGATTCGCAAAATGGTACACATGTAATTGTCGAACCTATAATACCAGAAGCACTAGAGCTACGAAAATGGTGGAATGAGGTACGCATATAAACATAAGATGTCCTATTTTACCAACACTTTCAATATCAATTCCATCCGATGTCTAATCACCCTCTCTTCATCTTCCACCTGAGGTCCTTTCCTTGTCTTGCAGACAGCTCTTCTATTTACTTCCCCCTCAAACTCCCGTAGATCGTTCTCGGGTTCCACTTGAGGTCCAATGACTATACTTTGGCCACGGTCTCTGGGAGTGGCATTACCGTTTACGGGGAAGTAATTGGAAGAGCTGACGGCAGGACAAGGTGATGCCTATTGGACCTCGAGTGGGAAGAGAGTTATACTAATTTTCTCATTTGATATTATATTTTTTAGAATTCTCATACTGTTAATTTGGATCCGGATTTTGAGAAGCCTACGGACGAGTCATCTAATGAACTGCTCACTTTGTCTAACATTATATCATTAACAAATCAGGCATTACAATTTAAATGTACGTTTAATATTAGATGTCACATGACTATTAAAATTTATCTTTAGCTATTGATTCTAGTGGAATGAGTTTCACTACACGTGGCCTTATTGAAATGATTAGAGATACGAACTTTTCATGGCCGTAAGTTGAATACCCCACTTTGTAGGGTTAAAATTTTAAAAAATTGCACCATAATTTACTTTTATAGTGCATGTCCTAATTGTAAAAAGAAGATGATAAATAAAGAGGCTAATGTATGGAATTGTACTCGATGTGATGCTAATTCTGATCCAATACATTCTTATATATTATCAATGAAAATAGTAGATGATACCTCACATATTTGGGCCACTGCATTAACAAATGTCGCACAAGAAATCATGAACGGTATACCCGCAAGCAGTCTTGTACAACTTTCCGAATCCGGAGGAATGGATGCACACGGTAGAAGCTTCTCCAATATTTTCGATGACGCTCGACTCAATGTTTGTTGATTTCCACTTGAGGTCTTTCCACTAGGCGTGGTGCCTCATCTATTTACTTCCCCTTCCGCTTCCCATAGATCAGCTACGGGTTCCACTCGAGGTATAGTACTACTCTTCATTCCACTTGAGGTTATATCCAATACATCCTTAGCACCATCTTCCATCATTCCCATGATGGATGATCCATCACTACCCTCACCACGATCTCTGGGAGTGGCTATACTCTTTAGAGATAGGTAATTGGAAGAGGCCTCCACGGCGAGTGGAAAGACCCCAGGTGGAGAAGAGTATGACTGGATACCGGCAGAGTACACCTCAGTCATTTCATACTGGATCATATGTATAATATAGGAGTTTGTATTTAAGGTTCGTGCTACGGTTGAAAATTTTATGGACGAGCCAAAGATTAAATATGTGAGTTTGATTATAGTGTTTATTAAATTATGTTTAGAGGGTAACGAAGGCGACGCCTATTTTTAAAGAGTTGAATTATAATATTGAGAATCGTATTAATAATATCAAGAAAATGTTAGCTGTATAAAACAATATTGTATATTAAATATAACAAATAATTTCATATACATCTTTCAATTTATACATGAAGAGAAGGAAGGATCTCAAATGGGGTACATGGGGTTATTTATCCCCATATACCCAATATAAATAAATTGTGGTGTTATCCGACATCAAATACCCATCGCCTACGAACATTGTAATAGCCATTGTAAATAGAAATAAAAAATTATTAACCATTCCCACATGTCCATTATATGCTATCTGGTCCTTAGGTGTACCATCAGCTTGACCATTATCGGTAACTGCCTTCCTATTGCTTTGTTTTCCTGCGGCTGAGAAGCCTACAATCTCTAAAATTTCCTGCCAGAAATTGAAGGATACACAAATGGCTTGTAATAGTCGAGGTCTACTATGGAGAAATGTTGAGACTAGTCCATCAGGGAAGTGTATCATGGTGATGAAGATGTGTAGACATAGGACATAAGGTACGGCTGCTATCCAGAAGCAATTCCATTCAGGTTTATCATACCAATTGTCACCATCATATCCATCTTTACTACCTGGACCATGCCCTGATTCATCTAATATACCAATCACCAGCGTCGGTATGGCAGAAATAAATTGAATATAGAAATCTGTATTATTAGCATCCTCAACATCCATTAATTGATAGGGCGTTATTGCAGGGTAGAAAGCATAGACTGTTCCTAGAGATATCGAGAGCATTAAAATAGGAGACCAATGGGACCACGCCTGTTTAGCATTATTATTATTAGCATCAACTTTTTGACCAGTTGTAGGATTTCGTATTAAACCGAATAATTCTCCAATGGATGAATTGTTTGGTATAACTGCACCGGCTTCTGAACCAACACTATTATATTTGTTTCCAAGTTGGAATATTTGGTCCATGGTCCACCATGATGCTGTGATAAATTGAATTAACATGGTGGAGATGATTAATAATTTAACGAATGTGTAATCATAATCTTCCCAATTGAATTTATTGGACAAAAATCTGCAACAGTTGTGGAAGAGGAAAGTGAAGAATCCAGAGAGAGGTAGACCAACGGCATATATAGCCGCATTAACATTGACACCGAAGGAGAATGAAGAGTAGATACCATTAGCAAATGCCATAATTATAACGCTCCAATAGAATTGGCCCAAGTATCCATAATCATCGCCGGAAATGAAGAAGATGAATGTGAAGATGCTTGTGATAAACATCACCCATCCACATATAATGGATGCAACCCTCTTACAATTAGTTATAACAGCGTCCTCATGACTACCTTTAACGCCTGTAATAAATTCCCATGCTGAATCAGCCCAACGTGGAGCTAGTGTCTCTCTTACTTTTTGGTTTTCTGCAATTGCAGTGAATAACACTGCGGATAATAAAACTTGCATAACGGTTCCAACAAAACTAGCTAATTCCATTGGGTTGTGTATTTTATAAATGAATAATGGTACAACAGATGGTGGTAAATGGAATCGCTTAACGAGATGAGGAGCACATAAGACAGCAATCCTGTGCGGCGTTAACATAATAAATCCAGTGAGGAACATGGCTAATTTGTGACGAAATACGGCTTCCTTTTCAGCACCTGCATCTTGGAACTTGTAAGTATTCAAATATACTGGTGTATTGAATGGCATTTTTTCTCCTACTTTTACTAATATCCGTTCATTATTCCAAATTATCCTCCTACCATTATTTAAAGGGTTAATATCCTGAAATGTACCAAACACTACCTTATACCTTTCCTTGTCTTGCAGACAGCTCTTCTATTTATCTCACCTTCCAGCTCCCATAGATCGCTTCCAAGCATTCCACTCGAGGTCAATAACTACCTTCTTCATCCCACGATCTCCGGGAGTGGTTATACTCTTTAGAGATAGGTAATTGGAAGAGGCTCCACGCCTAGTGGGAAAAGAGGTTGTTGTAACCTCAAGTGGAGAGCTGTCTACAGGACGAATAAAATCTGCCCTACCTACTGTGGAATGGAGGAGGAATAGAGAATTAATGTATGGAATACGAGAAATCCAAACAATTAAATGCCAATACCATCTATTACCTTCGGGAGAATTACTATTACTATTCCAATTCCTTGCCTTTGTAGGAGCAGCTTTATCTTCAGTTGTATGATTACCTATACCCTCAAGTTTCTTTATCGCTTTATTTAGTATATCTTTGGCTGTAGTTGCGGCAGCACCAGTAGAATCAAGACCGCCTATAGCTGTAGTAATAGAATCTCTAGCATCCTCAGCTTTGGATTTAGCTTCGGTAGCTGTGGTTTGCTGACTAACTTCATCAAGTTTATCATTAATATTATTTTTATACTGACTGCCTTCTGTCCATTGATTTTGACCATTCTGCCAAACAGCATTATTATCTAGTGTAGCATCTTCATCGTTGTTAACTAATATCCCATAATTCCATGGGCCTGCTCAGCTGAAGAGCATGACCCATATGAATATACAGGATAACACTCTTTTACTCTTGGATTTAGCTGTTGCCTGTCCACCAGGATCTTCTTGTGGAGCGCATTTATCTATTATTAACGTCATTATTGTCGATAATAACTGTCCTATGAAACTGGCCAACTCCATTGGATTATGGACCTTGTAGATAAATAACGGGACGACTGATGGCGGTAGGTGAAATCTCGCAACTACATGATTGGCACATAATATAGCGATACGATGAGGCGTAAGCATAATTAGACCAGCTAAAAACATGGATAACTTATGACGGAATACAGCTTGAGGTTTAGCATCATCACCAGTCCATTTATTTAGATCCCATGGATCCAATCCTTCAATGAATGACATCTAACCTTCTCTTTGTCACTCCATTTCATCTCAAATGAATCAATTTTTGCCTAATCCTCCATCAAGGCTTAATATTCCATCAACAAGTAGTTATTGTATCGTATCTAGACGTCTAAGATCGTTGTAGTACTACAAATCACTGTTGGGGTAAGTTCAACAACAGTAAAATATGGTCTGTACTGAATTGTTCATCATTATAGGGTAAGAGTATCAGATGTAATTTGTACTTGGACAACGTCATCAATTACACCCTTCTTAATTACCCGAGAAGAAAATTGGAGAAAATCTGACAAATAAATAAGTAATGAATATTTGAAGGGTTAAAATATTAGGTTTGAAATTTAAGGTGTTCAAGAGGTGTGAAATATCGACTGAAGTTCATACAGTATAATGGTGGGTCAACAGAAGATTAAATTTTTAAAAAATTCCCATACACATTTAAATATTAAATTGAAATGTATTAAATAATTTAAACATTAATAATATCGTCATTTAAAAATGGCAAAGTATGTAAAAACACATTTCCAATCATTGAAAATGATGAGTAATCGCAAGATCCCATCGCGATCATATTTTTTACATTTTTCAAAATATAATTCTATACCTATCTTACCAACTGAAAAAAAAGTTGCCAAGGAAGGTAGATTTAGCCGAATGTCTAAATATGCGTGTTGGTGATCTAGTGCAAGTACTACATGGCCAGGACAAGGATAGACAAGGAGTAATTTTGAAAATTTTTAATAAAAAGAATCAAGTAATAGTAGAAAATTGTAATATGGTTTGTCCAAGTATCATCTTTACCTTTATATTTATTCATCATATAGAGGGAAACATTTTGGAATCCGTCTTCAGACCCTAGGCAACCGAGTTTAATAACACAAGAAATGCCTATACATGTTACAAATATCGCATTAGTTGATCCAGTAGTCAAGTAATTTTAATGGAATCCCGTAGATAATATTCAAACTTCAGGAAACCCACCATTGTGAAACGGCGCTACATGATGAACGGTGAATGTGTCAGGATATGTAAATTATCAGGTGTGTTTTGTAAGTGTTAACATGTTATGGAAATGTTTTTACAGGATGTGCGATGCCGGAGCCGGTCCCAATAATAAAAAATCAATATCGAAGACCACCAAAAAAGAAGACACCTATTAAAGTTGGTAAAATAAATTGATTAAATTAATTATTAATGTTTAGGAAATTTATTCATTTAGAGATTATAAGAATTTTGATTTATTATCGAATTTCGCAAGACGTGCTAAGGAGAAGAAGATAGATTTATTATTGTCAGATAAAAAATGATAGTTTATAAATTTAATATATTTAAAATGTATAATAATATAATATAAATGCTGTTTCTTGTATAAAAATTTTCATCAACGATATCGCCATCAATCTTGTATACCCCATTCTTTAATGGTCTGGATATGATTTAATATAGTATTGTAGCATATATTATAATAAAAAATCTAAAAGAAATTATAAATAATAATAAAAATAGAAAAGGTGTTAGTAATACTAACCTTTATAGTTGATAACAATAAATTTTAAAGGAACTAGTCATAGACCTTCTATTTCTATCGGATTATTTAACCTCTGTTGGTTTTTTTTTATAAATTAATATAATTTAATGCCTTGAAAAATATGGGAAGAAGACCCGCTAGATGCTACAGATATTGTAAAAATAAACCATACCCTAAATCCAGATTCTGCAGAGGTATACCCGACCCCAAAATTAGGATCTATGATATGGGATACAAAGGAGCTGATGTGAATGAATTCCCATATGTTGTTCACATTGTCTCTGGAGAATATGAACAAATCTCATCAGAAGCACTCGAAGCCGCACGTATATGTGCCAATAAAGTATGTTTAATTCCAAGACATAATAAATGTCCAACAATTTATATGCCAACAAGTTTCCATACGATATATACATTCTCTACCATCTTGCAGAGAGATATTTACTCGAGGTCCTTTCTTTCCACTCGCCGTGGAGGCTTCCTTTATTTACTTCCCCCTCCGCTTCCCTGAGATCAGCTACGGGTGAAAATGTCAACCCCTAAGAACAGAGAGTCTACCCGGAGGAACGAAGATATTACAACCCGGAAGAACATATCTCCATCTGATGTTACAACCTCTTCTTCCACTCGCCGTGGTGGCTCTTCCAATTACCTATCTCTAAAGAGTATAGCCACTCCCGGAGATCGTGGCGAGGTTAGATGGAAGTGGAATGAAGAATAGTATTGCTCAAGTGGAGACCTCGAGTGGAACCTGGAAGCGATCTCAGGGAAGCGGAGGGGGAAGTAAATAAAGGAAGCCTCCACGGCGAGTGGAAAGAAAGGACCTAGGTGGAACTACATTATATATACTTGTTGCTATATAGTGGATTGTTGATAACTTCATATACATATACATTACAGTTTATGGTGAAGGCTGGTGGTAAGGAATCATTTCATATTAGAGTTCGTGTACACCCATTCCATGTATTGCGTATTAATAAGATGCTTTCATGTGCTGGTGCTGATAGACTCCAAACCGGTATGAGAAGAGCTTTTGGTAAACCTACTGGTGTTGTTGCCAGAGTTAATATTGGTCAAGTACTCATGTCGATCAGAACTAGGGTATGTTAATTCATATAATATAAATTACATGACCGAAATATTCTATACCAGTACCCTATAATAATGATTGAACTACCTGAAGTCATTGTCTTCTACTCCACCTTTTCTCGTCTTGCAGACAGCTTTTCTATTTACTTCCCCCTCAAGTTCCCAGAGATCACTTTCGGGTTCCACTTGAGGTCATGTTGTTTGTACCTTCATATAATGGATTATGGGGATTATTATCATTATAGTGCTTTTTACCCCCATAACCCCATTATTGCCACGATCTCCGGGAGTGGCCTTCCTCATTAGAGATAGATAAATAGAGAAGCTGTCTGCAAGACGGCCTCAAGTGGAGGCGAGTGGAAGAAGAGTTATAGAATAGAATTGTATTGTTAACCTAACCTCCGTTGATTACTTTTGATTTATAAATAATATTATAGGAATCGTTATTACCGAAGGCTATAGAGGCATTTAGGAGAGCGAAGTATAAATTTCCGGGTAGACAGAAGATATTTATTTCAAATAATTGGGGTTTTACCCCATTTTCGAAAGAAGATTATCTTAAATATCAATCAGATGGTAGATTAGAGAATAAGGGTGTTCATGTAAAATGGATATCATCTCATGGTCCATTGTCGAAGATATTTCCCAATGCTTCTACCATTAATGTTCCACTCGATGAAGCCATTGTATCACCAAAATCCTGACCTCTACTAATAAATTAGTCTCAACCCTGCATATATACATGATATATATTCACTCGAGTTCCAATCCCACTCTAGACATTATCTATCTTCGTCTCCAACCTTGTCATTCCACTCGCCGTGGAGGCTTCTCTATTTAGTTGTCCCTCCGCTTCCCTGAGATCAGCTGTGGGCATTCCATTTGAGGTTACATCCTACTCCCTTTGTCTTGCAGACAGCCTCCTTTATTTACTTCCCCCTCCGCTTCCCTGAGATCAGCTACGGGTATTCCACTTGAGGTCTCCACCTGAGGTCCAATAACTACCATCTCACTGCCACGATCTCCGGGAGTGGCTATACTCTTTAGAGATAGGTAATTGGAAGAGCTCTCTGCAGGAGAACGCGAGGTGAAGTAGAAGTAAGAGGATTGTACCTCGGTGTAAGAGCTGTCTGCAAGACGACCTACGGTAGGGGTAACCCCTGGTGGAGAGCTGTCTACAAGACCAACGCTGGTAGTAACCTCGGGTGGAAAAGATAGTGATTGGACGTCGGGTAGAAGAGTGTCTATTGATGATAGTGCTTGGTACATTAATATTGTTCATACTACATCAATTAATGGGGGTAATAATTTAAGTTTAAAAATGTAAGGCGAATGGTTATTCTATTGCTTAGGAATGTAAGGTAGGATCGTAATGGTCATTGTTATACATGTTAATGTAGTGTAGTTGATTATGTGGGAAATTTCTAAAAATTGATGCTTTGGGAATGTAGTGCCATCAATATTGATGTATTTTTTTATATTTATATATTTTATGTTAATTTTTTTAAAATAAACATTTTTCAATGTTGATATATAATCACACATTAATTTTTAATATTTGTTAAATGTTTACACATTCTTCATTATTTTATTGTGGGTATAGCATGTGCAGGTGTGCTTAGTCATTTTTATTCCTTATATTAAAAAAAAATTTATATATATAATTAGCAATGTATTTTAAATTGTAGTACATGTAGGATATAGATAATGAGTATAATTTTATTATTATTATATTTGAATAGTATAGTGGTATTAGGTAATGATAATTATACACTTGATATAAATGATTATAGTAATAATATATTAAGGCATGATTATAGTAAAATAGGTGTAATTAAATCATTATATTTACCAAGAGATGGTATAATTATTAAAAAAGTAGTAGATGATAATATTATAATATGGGAGAATGATGATACAGAATATGTAACATTTGCTACTGTATATAAAAATGAAGAACATTCAAAATTAATAGCATTAAGATTATTATTAAATGATATGATTTTATTTAAATATTTTTATTTTAAAGATAATAATTTATATGAAATTAATAATTATGAACATAATCTAAAATTAATAGATATGTTATCATTACCTACCCTAGATATTACATGTGGATTAGAAGATGTACCTAATAATAGAATTATAACACCATTTGGTAATACAATAAATATCTATACACCTTCATGTACAATTAATACTATAACCGAAAATGGTCATGTTATCTGGAAAAGAACAGATGATTTTGAAATTGTATATCGCATTATTACACATTCTAGATTAGGTCAATTAAAACTATTATATATTGAAACTAATTTAAATGATACATGTTATTATTATAAAGTACATGATCTCAATTGGGTCATAATACACATTGAAGAATATACGAAAATCAGTGCTGATATTGTTAGCGAAACAAAACCTGTTGAAAATTTTCAACAATTTCAAGAGATTGCTGTGTAAAATATTAAATTAATGTAGTATAAATTACAATATTTGTAATGTATTATCTAAATTCATTATATATGTTACTTTAAAAATTTTTTCTATAATCTCTTCCACCATGGTGTAGTTATACGTATAGAATTCACATTGTCATCACTCATCTCAGGTATAGTAGTAGTTGGTACAATAATATTGTTATAATTATCCTCCTCAGATAAACACTCAGATGCCCTCTTCCATTTTTCATGCAAAATATTTTTAATACGTCTATTATTCAATGTAAATGAACCAACTTCATTTTTTACACCAGAAGTACAATCACTATTTTCTACACTCGATGTTCCACCAGAGGTCCTTCCACTGGGCGTGGTGCCTCTCCTATTTACTTCCCCCTCCGCTTCCCTGAGATCAGCTTCGGGTTTT